>KZ809131.1:104108-127963 GCA_000696205.2 Oncopeltus fasciatus | reverse complement strand
ACTTTTGCAATATTTGTAATTTATATATATATGCAATTTGCTAAAATTAATTATTTAGAAATGAAGAAATCTCTTTAGTTAGTCTCTTTCTAGTGGATTCAATTGATATTTTATTTTATTCTTCTTCAGCAGTGAAATGTGTATAACTCTTTTTCTTCACCCACTCTTCAAATGCCAATCTATATGTCCAATCCTGGCAAGTCCATGGAAATTGTGCATTCATGGATTCAATTACTGCTCCGTGGAGAGCGCGCGCCTTCCTTCCAAGTCCTCCAGTCCTATATTTCATAGTTGTCTCGTTACAGAGAGCGCCAAGAGAGGTCGTCCCTCGGCTCTTCTAAGACCCCGGCCTGTCGCGAGATCCACTCCAGACATCTCACTCCAAAGTCCAGTGAGCTTCAGCAGTATATTATATCAATCAGAGTATCGGGGAACGTTACTCCCGAGGAAGAAGCCGTCAGACTGAAAATCATGACATCAACCCTTATAAAGATAGTTTCTTCCCTCTAACGAGGAGTAGGGGCCTTCACTCTTGTTAAGTCCTTGTCAGTGGCTTGTTAAAAATATCTATATCAAATCAAGTATCACTGCTCCTCTAAGAATGGAAATTGGATAAAACTCATGATTTAACGTCTTAATAGTTTAAGATTTATTGTACACATGTTTTTCTTTTTTCTTCTATATAAAGGGCAATTACTTCCAACATACATTACCAATAAAATCTTTTAACAAACATCTATTGAGAATCTCTCTCTTATACCCATACTGGAAGATTCCTGAGTCCCGAAGATAAGATATTGGATCTTGAAAGCACTCAGCTGTAAAAAAAAAAGCGAAGATTGTGGCATGTTCGATTGTAAAAAAAAAAAAAAGTTTTCAATGTTGTAACTTCACCCCATTAAACCAAAAAAAAAAATACATTTTTAAAATTTGATTTTGGATTTCCATTTCTTTAATGGCACCAGTACAAATAACTTAGCCAATGAGCTGATCAAAAATACAAAATAAAATTGGCATGAAGGGTAAGAAGGAAATAGGAATATCCATTGATACCTTTTTCATTAGCAAAATTTAGTTCAACCTGTAGAGGTCAACCAAAAAATATTTTACTTACTATTACTAGTTTTTTCTATAATTGTGCAGAAAAACTCTTGTTATATTTCGAAATATAACTGCTATTGCTGAGTACCTCCGTGACAAAGTAGTTCCAGAATCGTTCGACTCTCACTACTCTCTCAGCCTAAGGTATTATTCGTCATTTTTCCTCATTTCTTTTGTTCTCAGTGAGACATGGTTTTTTTTTTTTTTTTTTTTAAAACTGATATTAATCATTTAAAACATAAATGAAAACAATTATTCTAATGAGTAATTATTAGTTATTAAAGGTAATAGCTAATGAAAAGAAACAGGTCTTCACTCTGAATGGGGAAAGTCCGCTCCTAGAATTAAATAAAATATTTTTCAGGATGCCAAAATTTAAGATAAATTTCGAAGTAAAAAAAAAAAAGGAGAGTTTTTTTGACCGTAGATATTATTATTAGATGATTTTAGTTGGGGTTCGGTCAAGGTAGATCTAAAAAAAAAAACAAATTTTTCCCAAAGTTTCGGCTTACATTGTAAGCCATCTTCAGGGCTATCATGAAGGTAAGAGGGGACGTTGTGTCCCCAAGTTTTCATTTTCATAACTGAAATTCCCGATGTTCCATTGTCATAGCCAGTCAGTCGAGAAAATGGGAACTTGGTGACACAAGTGATAGCCCTGAAGATGGCTTACAATGTATGCCGGAACGTTGGCAAATAATCCTATAAAAAAATACATTTTTTTAAATTGTTTTTTTTTTTTTTTGGATCTAACTTGACCGAACCCTAATTAAAATCATCTAATAGTAAAAAAAAGAAATGTTACAGTTTAGTGATTTACCGATTGGTCAATTTAATAAGAATCTACCCATGGTCTGGGTATGGTTATCATTCTCAATTATAGCTATGATCTCATGGGTACCAGTAAACGACCTTATAAACTTTACCAGTCAAATTTAATTTAAAAAAAATGAGAACTTGAGATATAATCATTAATATTATATCTCAAGTTCTCAAGGTACAGAGAGAACTTGAGATATAATATTAATGACAGCAATGGCCATGGACGTCCGTAAGCAGTGATATGATTTCATTTTTTATGAAATTTCGAAACTCCTCCAACATGCACACGTGTTCAAATAAAACAAGTTTTTTGGAGTATATTTTTTTATCGTGTTAAACATCCTAATTTAGTAAATGTATTAATCGAAATCAGCACCCCCCGTGGAAAAGGTTATAATTACTGTGTTCGCATTTTTTGTATAGAATAGTCACCTCTATACTCTCTCACTTTGTCTCTCTCCCACCCTCTCTCTCTCTCTCTCTCCCTCTCTCTCTCTCTCTCTCTCTCTCTCTCTCTCTCTCTCTCTCTCTCTCCCTCTCTCTCCCCCCGCCCTCTCNCTCTCTCTCTCTCTCTCTCTCTCCCTCTCTCTCACTCTCTCTCTCTCTCTCTCTCTCACACTCTCTCTCTTTCTACCTCTCTCTCCCCCCGCCCTCTCACTCCCTCCCCCCATTCACTCACCCCCCTTTTTCTCTCTCTCAAAAATTTCTTATATTAGGAAGCCCAATAAACTTTAGTGTCATTAAATAGGAATAATTCATCAATGAAATGACTTTTAAAATATTTCGGCAGTGGTGCTAATACAAAATGTCGGACTGACATTCGTACGCTTTTGGCGACGAGAGGAATTCAAGCCGACACATAAAAATCACTTTATTAGGTATAAAATCTGAGTGATTCTAATTGGCTGGAGCTGTAAGTAGCGGGAGGTCTGTGTTTACGCCACCTACCCAGGCCGTGCATTCCGACACATCTGTTTCGCCATCAGCTGATCGGTACGTCCTTATTGGGCTGGGGCTACCTGTCATCGCGAGGCAGCACAGTCGTTAAAGTCTTTTCTCAGCCGGCCAGACATACTAACTGCTCACTTACTGTTTTTTCTTCTTCTTAAATACGCTAAGCGATTTTAAAACTAAAACTTTTGCAATATTTGTAATTAAAATGCATGTCAGCAATGCCTATAGAGAATGATTTTATCTCCATTAGACCATTCTCTAATGAACACAGGTATTTTTAATTTATTAAAACATAATAATGGTCTTTTTTTTTGTAATTACATAAGCATTATTTTAACCATGGCTATAGGATTATACCATGGCTAAATAGGGTTAATTTGCGGGGATAGCTGTGTATAAGTCTTCAGCAAAAAAAAAAAAAAAAAGATCCAAAAAGAAAACCATTGAATTTTTCAAAATGTAATTTTTAAAAATGTTAATAAAGGGAAAAGGTTTTTCAAAAATAAATTTAAAAAATACAAATAGCCTTAATCGTGTAACAAATGTTCGGTCAAGGTACCATAGATCCAACAAACACAAATTTAAAAAAATGTTTTTTTAATAAAGGATTATCTGCCTGATTATTTTTATTTTATAATTTTATTATATTTTTGTGGTGGATATTGTAATAATTGCATTATGTTTTACATCATTTTCAGGCCGCATGGAACACTTCAACCTCCTACGTTAATGAGGACATTTCGAGGAAGGTATAAGTGTTCCTGATAAACACCCAGTATCGGCTAGACAATATGAATGCATTTAAATCGATTGGAAAATAAAATGCTGCAAAAACAGAAATACAATATTTTAGAAACAAAGACTTTTTTTGGCCGAGGAGATTATTAGTAGATAATTTGTTTGGGTTCGTTCCAAAAAAAATATAATTTAAAGAAATGTGCCAACGTTTCAGCATACATTGTAAGCCATCTTCAGGGTTACTATGATGGTGAGAGGTGACTTCTCACCAGATCAATCTATGACTGACTATCTGATGAAAATTTGACTGGCTCTCAGTCATATAGATTTGATCCTGGTGACAACATGTCCCCTTTCGCCTTCATTATAGCCCTGATGGAAATGAATGGAAATATTGAACTTAAAATATGATTTACGATATGTGTAACGAAAAATATTGATTACATAATCAAATTTTCTAATATTTTCATAAAATTTTTAATAACTGCTGAAGCCTGGTTTATTGGAATGTCCATAACTCTCATTGATCTCTCTCACTTAAAAATACATGGAAAATCTGCACAGTTGACACAGCTTCTAAGTGCCTGAGTTTAAATATTTTCTTAGAGTTGTGCTGTGGTACTATCGAGGACAACTTGTCCTGATATGATAATATAAGTTATCGGCGAGAAGGCAGTGGCAGAAGAGAACTCTTGGAGTAGTTCTCACATCGTCCGCAAGAGGTCAGCTTTTTTCCTTAGCTCACATAAAGATCTGTGAGATGTACCGGCGGCCGTAAAGCCGACTTACCCAACGCAGTTCGAGGGGATACATGCATCCCGACGAACTAGGTCAAGACAATCTCCTCCTTCCAGGAGTGCGATCCTCGTAAAGCACGTCATCCCTTCTAATTATCGGGACAGGACATCCTCTGCGCATCGCTGAACCACCCGTTAGCTCAGCCGACACCGTAATGCATCATCAGACCACATGTTAACGTCCATGAACGTTATTTATTCTTCTGCTTCGAACTTCTCTTTATTTATTTATTTTTTTCTATCTTCTCCCTCTTCCCTGAGAGATTTATTCGCACTTCCTCGGGCCGCTCGCTCTCCTTACCCCGTGTCCCTAGCCTCCCCAGCAGTTAAGACTTTGCCGGCTCCGTCGTAAACATCCCTGCAATTGCATGGGAAATCAGTAAACGCAAATGTCAAGCCATATTAGGTTTCCACGAGGTATCTCGATATTCCAAGTACATACTTCTCTCTGCCTTCCTGCTTTTTCCTATGTTTGTCTTGTCTCTATACAATATTACTTTTTCTTCTTTATCTCAGTCTATTTATCTTTTATAATGTTAAAGCATTCTGTATTAAGATAGAAATACTTATAGATAATGCTATGCATTATTACGGAAAGTATATATTGAATTTTGCTGAATAGTATAAATATATTTGAACACACACACACACANGTGTGTGTGTGTGTGTGTGTG
This sequence comes from Oncopeltus fasciatus, assembly GCA_000696205.2. NCBI lineage: Eukaryota > Metazoa > Arthropoda > Insecta > Hemiptera > Lygaeidae > Oncopeltus > Oncopeltus fasciatus. The sequence goes on along the minus strand of KZ809131.1, from coordinate 122,877 downwards.
TGTGTGTGTGTGTGTGTGTGTGTGTGTGTGTGTGTGTGTGTGTGTGTGTGTGTGTGTGTGTGTGTGTGTGTGTGTGTGTGTGTGTGTGTGTGTGTGTGTGTGTGTGTGTGTGTGTGTGTGTGTGTGTGTGTGTGTGTGTGTGTGTGTGTGTGTGTGTGTGTGTGTGTGTGTGTGTGTGTGTGTGTGTGTGTGTGTGTGTGTGTGTGTGTGTGTGTGTGTGTGTGTGTGTGTGTGTGTGTGTGTGTGTGTGTGTGTGTGTGTGTGTGTGTGTGTGTGTGTGTGTGTGTGTGTGTGTGTGTGTGTGTGTGTGTGTGTGTGTGTGTGTGTGTGTGTGTGTGTGTGTGTGTGTGTGTGTGTGTGTGTGTGTGTGTGTGTGTGTGTGTGTGTGTGTGTGTGTGTGTGTGTGTGTGTGTGTGTGTGTGTGTGTGTGTGTGTGTGTGTGTGTGTGTGTGTGTGTGTGTGTGTGTGTGTGTGTGTGTGTGTGTGTGTGTGTGTGTGTGTGTGTGTGTGTGTGTGTGTGTGTGTGTGTGTGTGTGTGTGTGTGTGTGTGTGTGTGTGTGTGTGTGTGTGTGTGTGTGTGTGTGTGTGTGTGTGTGTGTGTGTGTGTGTGTGTGTGTGTGTGTGTGTGTGTGTGTGTGTGTGTGTGTGTGTGTGTGTGTGTGTGTGTGTGTGTGTGTGTGTGTGTGTGTGTGTGTGTGTGTGTGTGTGTGTGTGTGTGTGTGTGTGTGTGTGTGTGTGTGTGTGTGTGTGTGTGTGTGTGTGTCTGCGTACCTTTTTTTGTAACTTGAAGTATTCGTTACTGTCTTAAACGAACATTAGTGGGAATCTCTTAATTACGTCAGTCATCATTGAACCCCTCCAACAAGTTGGAAAAAGTTCGAGAATAATTATGAGAAGCTTCTTTTTCTTCTTCTTCTCTTCGCAGTGGTCTGGTGGTTATGGTGCAGGACTCCTGAGCCAAAGGTCCCCAGGTTCACGACTCGACTTTTGAAAATACCAATGGATCTTAACCGCTCTAACATAAATACATTTGACATAAAAATTTGTATTTGAATACACGTTTCATCGCATTTAAAATTTATTTTATTTACTCTCATGTCGAGTGACGAGCGGCACAAATCGTTCACGAACAAATGCAGACTCAATAGTAAAGTGCTTCATCGAAAACAAGATGGCCGACCGATTAAAGACAATTAAAAGAGGTTGTTCAGCTCCGCCCGTAAGGGTGCTAGTTGAAATTTAAATAAGTTCCCAGGGTGACATAAGCAAACATGAGATAAGACTTATAACAGCATGCGAACCTTGCGAGAGACAATGATTTAACATTCTGTTAGTTAAGAATCGGTGAGTCAGACATTCCCCGTCTTCCTACTTCATCATACCGCAATATACATTTGCTATGCCTTCACAATACATTATCATGCTGTACATCTGTTTGTTATTTTCATGTTTTTTATTTATTTCTTTATTAGTTTTAATTCTTTACATTTCTAATTGTGGTTCGAGAGCATACCATTTTAAATTGTATTATTTTTTACAAATCTTTATATTTTACAGTTTTATAGGTGGCCTTTAAGGAGAGCTAAATAAATGGGTAGGAGTATTTAATATTACCCTCATGTTACCCTGGAGGATTGTTACTCTTCCTCTTCCGCTTAATTTTTTTTCCTCTTTTACAACTCTAAGCGCTTTCAGAATACAAGATCTCATCTTCAGAGCAGTGGAATCACCCAGAGTGGGTATGAGAGAGAAGGAGAGAGAGAGACTCGTTGATACTCTTCATAGCCCCTCTCCTACACCCTCACATGGAGGTTCCATTGCTCTGAAGATCTTGTATCTTGAAAACCCCGTTGAAAGCTTGTAACTTTACCATAGGTCATTTAAAAATTAAAAATAAAATTCCAGTAACAAGGATTAAAATAGAAAACCAACGAAGAATTTAATATCTTTTTAAATAAAATCTGAGCGCTGTTGCAAATATTTCGTAGTAAGCTAGTCATCTATGCGTCAAGTGTAATATTTGAAATCAATATTATTATTTATTATACATATTGTTATCAATGTTGACAATTTTCTAATTAATTATCGACAGTCAATAAGGAATGGTGTCAACGATGATAGATGTGAAATATATAGAAAAAAAGCATGGAATTTTAAATTAGCACTAATATTAACATTAATTATTTATTATTATTTATATCATTAGGTTATATTAATTTTATATGTAATTTGTTTTAATGAATGGAAATATTGAACTTAAAATATGATTTACGATATGTGTAACGTAGCTAATGAAAAGAAACAGGTCTTCACTCTGAATGGGGAAAGTCCGCTCCTAGAATTAAATAAAATATTTTTCAGGATGCCAAAATTTAAGATAAATTTCGAAGTAAAAAAAAAAAAGGAGAGTTTTTTTGACCGTAGATATTATTATTAGATGATTTTAGTTGGGGTTCGGTCAAGGTAGATCTAAAAAAAAAAACAAATTTTTCCCAAAGTTTCGGCTTACATTGTAAGCCATCTTCAGGGCTATCATGAAGGTAAGAGGGGACGTTGTGTCCCCAAGTTTTCATTTTCATAACTGAAATTCCCGATGTTCCATTGTCATAGCCAGTCAGTCGAGAAAATGGGAACTTGGTGACACAAGTGATAGCCCTGAAGATGGCTTACAATGTATGCCGGAACGTTGGCAAATAATCCTATAAAAAAATACATTTTTTTAAATTGTTTTTTTTTTTTTTTGGATCTAACTTGACCGAACCCTAATTAAAATCATCTAATAGTAAAAAAAAGAAATGTTACAGTTTAGTGATTTACCGATTGGTCAATTTAATAAGAATCTACCCATGGTCTGGGTATGGTTATCATTCTCAATTATAGCTATGATCTCATGGGTACCAGTAAACGACCTTATAAACTTTACCAGTCAAATTTAATTTAAAAAAAATGAGAACTTGAGATATAATCATTAATATTATATCTCAAGTTCTCAAGGTACAGAGAGAACTTGAGATATAATATTAATGACAGCAATGGCCATGGACGTCCGTAAGCAGTGATATGATTTCATTTTTTATGAAATTTCGAAACTCCTCCAACATGCACACGTGTTCAAATANTCTCTCTCTCTCTCTCTCTCTCTCTCTCTCTCTCTCTCTCTCTCTCTCTCTCTCTCTCTCTCTCTCTCTCTTTCGCTCTCTCTTACTCCCTCTCTCTCACACCCACTCTTGGTGATTCCACTGCTCTGAAGATGAGATCTTGTATTCTGAAAGAGCTCACTTTATTTATTTTTCAAATGTTTGATACTTAGAGTTGTAAAAAAAAAATTAAGCGGAAGAGGAAGGGGTAACGTTTTTCCAGGGTAACATGAGGGTAACATAAATACTTTTAGTTTAGCTAAGGAGCTTACGTCGCTCATGCGTGGATGAATTACCATCTCCTCATTTTCGTTTGCTTCATGGAAAGAATCATCATTTGCTTCTTTTCCCATCATCATTTCTGTTCATCCTATTCTCAAATATGCCGATAAGGAATATTTGTCAAACTTTTAATGACTCATTCATGAACATCCATGGAAAGAACTAATACATACATTTTGCTACATGTTTTTGCTAATGGGATTACCGAAGATGTACTGCCTATTTGACTTTGGCTACATTTATCATTCCACCCTTCCACTTCCAAATACAATCCTTATGCCGGCGTTGTAGCTGCGTACATCAGAGGGCTATCTTGCAGCAAGCCACCGGCCTCCTGAGGAGAATTAGCGCGAGATCTAATGGCCTTTTATTATTTCCCCGTCGTCCGTTCCGTCATTAGGGGTGGTGATTTGTTCCCAGCCGTGAGTGTCCGTGTGTCTGTATGGGGCGGGTCTCCTACGCGACAGGCCGGCAACATCAAAGCCCCCACCTCATCCCTCATCATCAGACCGCAGCCCGCCTCTAATCACTCCATATTTCTCGCCGGCTTGGAGCTGCCTCCTCGTGCAGTCTTGGCAGGGGCGTTAGGGGCCGTGATGACGACAAAAATGATAACTTTATTAGAGCTAAGGGGGGGGGGGGGACGTTTGTACGCGGGGAAGTCGTCGCCTCTCGTGCCGAGCGTCTTCTCTGGAGGCACTGAAGTCGTTAGGGTCTTCTGTTAGGCAATCTAAGTATATAAGGAAAAAAACCTTCTTTTGAGTAAGCAGTCCAACAGGCGTTAAACGACATTAAATTAGTATGAAGAGTAAATAACACAATGTTGCTTCTTTTAAAAACACATGTTAAACATATCTTCTAATCATAAATAGCAAATGTCATGAAATATGTTTAATGCATTGAAGAAATAGAAAAGGTAATGCAACCTTAATTTTCCTTTTTCCCCTTCAAAATTGCTTAAGATAATTATTCAAAGCACCTATTTTTCATTATAAATTTTTTCGTGGTTCTAACAATAACAAATATAATAATAATTTTTCTATTTGGACTCCCTGAAATCTTCCCTTCCCTCTTGACTAATTGTAACAATTAACGAACTCATCTTACACTTTTTACAACACGGGGCTTATGTACCGAATTTAATTTGGTTGAACACACATATACGCTCGCACAGACATACATATAAAATATTTATTTGGTTGTGGTTTATTATCCCACGTAAATTTTACGTGGATAAAATTAAGCGGCGTGCTTAACCATTACACCTAGAGTAGAGGGAATTTAATGAGATATCTAGCTCGTCACGCCGGCCCGGAAGCTGGAGATCCAGGTTCGATTCCTGGCTGGGACAGTAAGATTTATTTTATTCTATTCCCTCTCATTAATTGTTTAAAATCTACGTGGGATAATAAACCACAACCAAATAAAATATTTATAAAGAAAAATTAAATAAAGTAAATGACGAGAGCCGACAAAATGTATGACAATGTCAGCTCCTTCGAGTTTAAGACGAAGTTCTCGTCTTTCTCGTGGGTTAGGCTCTCGCTAGTGTAGAGGGAATTGAATGAGATACCTAGCGCGTCGTGGTGGTGTAATAGCTTAACACGCCGGCCCAGCCCGGGATAGCAGGAGATCCAGGTTCGATTCCTGGTAGGGATAGATAGATTTTTTTATTCTATTCCCTCTCATTAATTGTTTAGACATACATATATTACTCCCCCCCCCCCCCCCCCCCCCCCCACATAATATACATAGACATCAAATTTTATTTTAAGCCGTATGTTTAGCTTCACCTAAGTAGAGTCGGTGAAGAATTAAAGAATTATTAAAATCTTTATCTTGGATCTAGTGTGGATAGCTTTATTTCCTTGTTGAAAATTTCTCAAGGCATTATGATTAAGGGGCGCCAGGTTAGCTCAGGGGATCCGTACGGGTCTCGCAATCCTAACGCCGTGGGTTCAAATCCCGCCCAGGTCAATCTTTTATTTATAAATGGAAGCTTGTCCTGAGCCATAGGTGTTTAGAATAGGGTGGAAACCTGTAGATGGCCCCTCCCTCCAACGACCAAAAAAAACAACATAATGATTAATTTTGAATCCTAAAAATTGAAAAATACATAAGAATTGTTGATCTAGATATCCGTGCGTATGACAGCCCCCATCGACTCTCCCAGCTCTATCAGTACTCCTGCGTAGCTATCTCCTCGAGTGTCCGGGATAAGCCCCGTAACGCTAGGCCTCCCCGAGATAATGGGCAGAGCCAGCAGTGAGTGCGGCCGTGACAGTCCTCTGATCCTGAAACAGGACACCACTTACGGCAATATCCGTTACAAGGGGATATCGTTTTCGCTGGGCTCTTGTAGCCCTGTCCTGTCTTCCTCGTCGGAGACTTGTCCATGCCCCATCCGTGGGGAGCATGCTTACCGTGACTCGCAGCCCGTGTTTCCCGATCGCGCCTGTGTGTATCGCGTCACTCAGGAGTAAGGAAGGAGCCTCAGCTGCGAAGGCAATGGTGTGCCAGTGTGTTACTCTTTATAGTTCTACGTAATTTGTCATTGAAACACATATTCATAAAATAATAAAAAATTATTTTGAAAAGATTAGATTTAATGGAAATTTTGATCTTACAAGCTAAAAAGGTACAATGTAATAATTTTATGTAATAAAAAAAATCATTCTAAGGTTGGCTGTAGAGTATTTGAGACGGAAGAGTGTTAAAAGCTCTCAGCATTTTTAGCTACAATATTTTTTTTATGACACATCAACCACTGGGGTCACTGAGACCTTGCATATACTGGGAATATGTAGAAAATACCAGGATATATATCTACCTTAAAAATGTTTCGTTAAAAAATATATAGAAAGCAAACGCTTTCATTTTTCATCTATTATATACTTTAATAAGTAGGATTATCAAAAATATGTCCCTACCATCTTCATTTATACTCCCAACTTGTCTTATTTCAGTCATATTAATCATCTTATGGAACGTTTTCTTGTTAAAGTTCAAATATGGAGTCTAAGTAGAAGGGGGAGGGGGTGGGGACACCCAACCTTTCTTATTACATTTTAAAATATCTTAGTAAAAAAAAATTGCTGTCTTAAAACAGACTCATGTACTTTATTTTTAGTTACATTTATTGGTCTTTTTTTATTTAAGATAGATATATAGATATAACGATATCTTGCCTTTATATAAAATAATATATAAAAACATTTCTCCTACATAAAAGGTGAATTCAAGATACAAATTTATATACAAAATATAAATAATACAATACAAAATATTTTGCATAAGATATTGACAAGAAAACTGCCAGTAACTACTGAAATTAAATTTTTACAGGCTATCAATATTTCTAGATTTATATCTCATATTTATAGCATTATATAAATAAATAACATACAAATTATTTCCAAATTTTTAGATTTTTCTTTGCAGGTATTTATTTGAAAAACATTATGAAATATATAAAATATGAATACATCTTATACTCGTATATGTACCTTATTTGCTTTGGGGGTACGTTATTTACACAAACACTCATGCTTACTATCACTTAAATATTACTTCTAACTGTGAAATTTGTATGATAAACATTAAATATATGAATGTATTTCATATTAATAAAAAAATACAATTTATACCTGTAATAAATAATCTTTGAAATTTGAATGGCAATAATATTACATTAAAGATTCTCTAAACAGAATCTCACCCCCACAAAATTTCAGCCAATGGGAAATCCAACGAATCGCGGAAAGGTGCTTACAAACTAAATTGTTTTTTTGTTTTTTTTTAAACAATAGAGTGCTGTAGAAAAAATGTATGCATCTCTCAGTTGGGAATGTAGAGTATATAAGTTTTTGTAAGGAAACCCTAGTTTTTTTCCATTAGGCTTAGAGACCAGATCAGTTTTGCCTAAAGTTTTTTTTAAGCATTCTAAAGCATTTTATTTTTTAATTTTTTTTTAAAATAAAAGTCGGTCAGACTTTAAAAAAATGTAGATGAACTTATGTTACTCTTAAGTTACTTAATAAAAACATTTCTCTTTAACAAGCTTGACATCAAATGTTTACCACCGTATTTTTTTAATTTTATATAATCAAATTATGAACAAGGAACTATAACAATAAGAAAATAATATCTCTTTTCTAGATTTTAAAATTTATTTGTTTTAAGAAAGAGGTTTTTTTCCCAGAAGTTTGAACAGATAGTAAAAAGTGTTGGCCATTTTGGAAATTTAAAATATTTTCAATTGAAGCGAGTAATATAAATACAATCACCCCAAAATATTGAAGAAGATATTTAAGAATGTAGAAAGGAAAGTTGAGTGATTCCTCCACTCTTCTCTCATGGTTGGTACAGGCGAGTCTTAGCCCTATATTGGCATTTCTCTTCATTGTCCTTTGAGGGTATGAAAGATAAAATTAGTCATCTATTAACTCTTGGTTATGTCCGTTTTTAATGAATTTTCATAAATCTGCATAACCTCTGCAGTTTATGCTTGACAGGCCTTTTCAAATATTTCTTCAATACATTTTCCACAGAATTTTTTTAATGAGGAACTGTTAGGAGATAAGTATTTTTAAAATATCATATCAGTACAATTTTATCTGATATTATATTCTTGGGTTGTATCCCACAATAAACAATCTGAAAGTAGTTCCAAATTTTTAGAATTCTAATAGTAATCAACTTTGAAAGATCAACTGTTGTTTTTTAGATCCAAAGATTGCTTTGTTCTTTCTTTGGGCCCTCGAACACCTTGTTGAACTTGACAGAAGGGCACGAACTATGGAACCGAAGTGGCTCTGGAGCTACTCCGTGGGAATCGTTCGGTGGTCATGGGAGGAAATGCCAGGGTGCTAATCGATAGCATCCGGCCGGGCTGACTTCCGACGGGCGTCGTGACTGGATTCCGGCCGGTCACGAGCGATCCCATCGCTCAGCGGGGGTTACGTGACGTCATTGGGATCATCCACCTAGGCCTTCTGCCGGATATTGGGCTAATATTAGTCACTTAACAGTCACTGTGTATTCTTGGGCAATGGTTATGGTATCTATAATGGGAGACAACGGCAAGGTATTTAACTATGAAATGGTTAAATTTAGCGACTCGGGGTGTTCATTTTGGATTCACCATCCAAACATTTTAATGATTTCATTATTTATGTTAGTTACTCCCTAGAAGATTCATGAGTCACAAGAGGGCTAAGTCTCATCCGGATTCAGACACACAGTATTAAATCGTGACTGGGTACAGTCAGCACCTTTTTCTAGAAATACCAGTAAAGAGGAATAAATAACATCGCCCATCCTGGTTTTCTTATTGAAGCTACCCCTTTGAGGGCGTATCCTTAAAATTAAAACACCGCCAAACAAAAACAGATGAAAATGGCTACTCCAGCTTGCATTTCTGCTCCACATACAGGAATAGGGGCAATAAATCAATTTATGTAAAAATCTTCATACCTTAACAGACCGTCTTTATATCCTGAAAAATGTATTAATTAATAAACAATTCATGAGAGGGTACAGAATAAAAAAAAATCTATCTGTCCTCGCCAGGAATCGAACCTGGATCTCCTGCTATCCGGGCCTGGTATGCTGACCGTTACACCACAAGGACCAGCTAGATATCTCACTCAATTCCCTCTTCACTATTTTTTTATTCTGTTCCCTCTCATGAATTGTTTATAATTTACGTGGGATAAAAAACCACAACCAAAATAAAATATTTAAAAATGTATTAATTAATGTTTTTGGGTGAACAATCCATGTTATATAAGCCCCACTCCAAATGTTACGATTTCCTTATAGTAGAAGTAAACGTTTAGGAGCTGTGTTAAATTAAGACAGATACAGTTCAAAATAAACTTTTAAAAATGTCTTTAAAACCCAAAATAACAATGAAGGTAATATTTAATGTCCCCGAGGTTGTCATAAGACCTACCTGAAGGAAAGAAGGATAGGTTGTTGCTCAAACTTCCTTGTTGCAAAAATTCTGTACATCTTTTTATATAAAAATAACTTTTGCGACGAATATGTTTCACATTTTTTCGACAAATCTAATAATAACAAATGGAGAGTTTTTGACCGTGGAGATTATTAGAAGATGTATTTTTTTTGGACCCCATGGATAAGGAATCCAAGTGACACACCGTCCTCTCTCACCTTCATAAGCCAAAACGTAGGCAGATAATTAAAAAAATACAAATTTTTTAAATATGTTCTATAAAAATACAAGTTTTTGGTTCTACTTTGACCGAACCCCTTCAAAATAAACATCTACTAATAATAATAACAAAATTATTGACGATTATTCAATTTTGTTTTCCTGTAAACTGCCCAACTCCATATTAGATTTCAAGCAAAAGAAATCTTAAAAACGANTTTACCATTTGCAGTCCAAGTGAGAGTTTTAAAATTTATGCTATTTGCGACTATTCTTAATCACAATATTTTTAAAAACTAAATTAAATTACTAATTACTTGCTTCTCCACTCCAGTAAAAGCCCACACACGCACAACACTATATACATATAAAATACATGTTTTTTGTAAACATCAACATGTAAAACGCATGTAAAACATGTAAATATAAGTTAAGTTGTAAACCCCAACAGTCAGGGCGTAATAACCATGATGTTGATCGCCCTATAACCTGATCCTAATCCTAATCCTAATATATAAGTTTATATATTTCACAAGTTGGGAACTTTAGAAGTGACTAAATGGAATTCAAATGTTTCTGAAGTAGAATTTTCTGGTTCCTTATGGAGTCATATTTGAGGACAGAGCGGGTTCCTCAGAAGATGACCTAAGCACACCGAAAGTAGAGAGGCCGCCTCCAGAGGTCGAAGCGAGGTCGGCCACATGAATATTGAGATGGACTAGGAGAGCTGTGCATGTACTCGAACACTTCCCACTGTCCACGCGCCTCTAGGATCACGAGTGGGATCCACACGAGCCGTTCCGAACACCGATTCATTCAAATCTAAGAGATCTATCTCATGGGATGAGGTACTGTATTATGTGACGTCATGTATATCTAAATCTAATTTATACCTTAAAAATATAATGGAATGTTTAAAATATATAATCTTCTTTTATCAAGGAATTTTTATCTAAAATAATAAAACCTGTCAAGCTTATATCTCGACATTATATATATATATAATTCATCATTGCGCTGATTCATAACTAGCATCATGAAATAGCAAAACTGCTTAGTTAGACTACCCCTCCTAATAAAAGCCAAAATCATGGCTTATTTTTTATTTTTACGTGTCTATTCTTTGCTTAGTTTATTTTAAAAATTTTTAATCTTAATATTGAAACTGTAAATGTCCTTTAAATAAAAAAAACTGAATATAATATAAGTAAAGAATTATTTTGGGTCGGTCAAGGTTGATCTTAAAAAAATACAATTTAAAAAAAATGTGTGACAACAATTTCCCTCTCGTATTCATTATAGCCCTGAAGATGGCTTAAAATGTAAGCTAATATGTCAGCGATAATAAAAATACAATTTTTTTTTAAATTGTTATTTTTCGATCAATCTTGACAGAACCCCAACAAATTCTTTATTACTTGTAAATATCTAACATTTAATTTCAACAAAATTTTTACAAAAAATCGAAAGAGCGAAACTTATCGATATTAACATTTACGCACATTGGACTCACCCGCTTGTCAGTATAAATGCGTTATTTACTTATATTTATGTCCATCTTAATGAAACATAAGAAATCTGCTAAGATTACGAAGTTTCTGTGGAAAAATTATTATCAAAATAAATAATGCGCTAGTTTCATAAATGTTACGAAATAACAGAAATTTGTGTGGGATACAACTGTGCGATTTGTTAAGTGAAAATTTGACTCTAAAAAAAACCCGGATTTTATATTTTTATTTATTTTTTTGTGGCATTATAACAACTAACGGGTCGTTTATGAATTAACTTCTATAGTACGACATAAAAATCATATATAATAATAATATACTGTCAAATTAATGGCAGATAATAAGAAAATACTCTACCTCAGCCGGGATCCGGGTTCGATCCCCGGCTGAGGTAGATTTTTTTTTCTAGCTCCCTCAATTTTTTTTTTAATTAAATCTTTATTTATTAAATTCTGTTACTTAACATCTTGTAATTGGATGACTTAAAATAAATATACATATATAAAAAAATGATTAAATGGTCCTCACTGTGGAAGGCCCATCGACCCCAATCCCAAACGATTCAAATTAATAATGAAATGTTGGATTACATTATCAAAATTATCATCATGATATAAATTGTTTCTATTTTTTATATGGATTAACCTTGAGCGAACCCCAAGAGATTCTCTACTAATAATCTCCATGGTCAAAAACTCTCCATTTGAATATAATATACTTTCGAATGTATTTTTTTTTTTCGTGTAGAAGTGTTATAATCTCCCATCCTGTGGGATAATGGGAACTTGTCCGTCATTGGAGGGAAAGTTACTGCTGCCTTTTTCGGAGGGGATTGTAACTACAATTCCCCGTTTAGCAGATGCCTGATGGAGTCGGTAGTAGGAAAGCCGGTTGTGTAAGTGCAAACGAGCCATCTGCCGAATACTGCTCTCCTCGTCTCTGGGAGACAACACATGGCCCCCCCGAGGAAGGATCAAAAGCGTTTAACGAGACCTGGACATTATCTCATCTGAATGATGGGGATAATTGTTGCTCTTGCTGCATCAGCTTGTCGGCGACGAAAGTGTCAGACTCCTCTGATGTTTCACGTAACTCTTCTCCAGCCAGTTGTTGCTTTCAAACCTTCCCGTGTTGCATGCGATGGGTCAAGAGGTCATAAATTATTTGGATTGCGGTTAATTGTTAAGTAAGAATAAGAAAAAAAAAATAGTCGAACAGCCATTAATCCGTCCCTTTTTGAGATTATGAAGGACTAAATGGTAGGTGTTCATGCTAAAGATCTAAAAGAAGTGCAGTTACCTCTCAAAGTACATTAGAATTTGGCCTAAGGGATTCGTAGTGGACTTTTATGCATATCCTTCTTGTTATTCAAGGAGGAGGATGTGGAATTTTGGACGACTGAAGCTACCGAGTCACCTATAAATCAAATTATTACAAAAAAAAAAAATTACTTCTTGACAATCAAATTAGTCCCATGTTGTTTTCTCGTTTTGAGACTAATATTTCAGGTAAATAATCTAAAGGGTTATTATCACTTTCAATGTAAATAGAACTATCATACCTTCTATTATCCGTCTTCATTGGTTTCTGCAAACCATCTTTAAGATGATTTTAAAGATGGTTGGCAGAAATCAATGAAGACGGATAATAGAAGGTATGACAGTTCTAATATTTCAGTTTCATTTATATGTCTAACCTTTACCTCATTCATTATTATTTTTGTTCATTCTTTTCACTGTATCCCATGACAACAGGTCATTATCTTCTATATCTGTGTTTAAAGCACATTCCACAACGATCCTCAACAAGGCAATGTCCTCTTTAATACTCAACACTGACATGTACCCACTCTGATTCCCCATTTCATGGAACTGTTATATCTACTCTTTTTGTGGTTAATGAACGGCAACCTAGGTTTCTTTACACGTGCCACACTGTTCTTTTAACAGTTTTTAGTGCAAGGGAACAGAACAACAAATCTAACTGTCCCAGGCAGGACTCGAACCTGGATCTCCTGCTATCCGGGCCGGTGCATTTACCAATTATGCTATCAGGACAAGTCTGATAAGTTATTAAATTCCCAGCACTAGTGTCGAGAGTCTAACCTCCGAGGCCGACGAATATATCGTCTTATGCTCAGAGGAGCTGATATTGTCAAGCTGTTTAAATGACTCTCGTTCTTGTTTACTTTTTAAATTTTAATTTTATAAATATCATTTTTTGTGGTATTTAATCCTCCACAAATTTGAAAAATTTTTAGTACAAGGGAACAGAATAAAAAATCTTACTGTTTTATTTTGTCCCCTTGCATTAAAAATTGTTAAAATTTACGTGGAATTAAATACCACAAAGAATAATATTTATAAAATTAAAACTGTTTTTCTTTTAATTCCTCAGCCCTTACAATGCATCCTATCTTCATCCTCCAGCAATATTTCTCAGCCTATCCTGCTCTGTCTCTCGACTTTTTGTGTTTACGGCTCAATCCTCTACCTCTCTTTATCATCCCGGCTTGGAAGTCTCTGACCGCACTATTCTCTCTGGATAACAACACAGACCAATACCATCCCAGGCACTGCAAGAATGGTTCAAACGGTTCCTCAGCCCTTACAACTATCTTGTTTGAATTCCCCAGCCCATGCAGCTTGCAGCAAAACTCCCCAAGATGCCGATCCCTTACTGAACTGATCTTTCGATGGCTTAGTACTTCAAACCATCCTCTCTGATCTCTCTACTCTCTTCTGCCTACAGCACAACTCCCAACGAAGGTAGATCCCTCAGTACTGTCCTACTCTTTTCTCCCTGCCAATGCACTTCTGTCCTCACTGCTCTTTTACACTTGCAGCACAGTACCTTACTATTTAAAACAACACGATATCCCATTTTTTCTAGCTTAATGCTCCATTTACCATACTAACATTCATAACAAGATATAATAATATATTTTTATGTTTGATTGCGCAGTAAAATATGAGCTAATGCAATCTTTGTCTTCAGATATTCAGATTTCTTAAAATGCCATCACCCGGCCCCTGGAGTCCCCTCATGTCAGCACTACAATTTCAGATCCCACACTACCCTCTACAACGCCCCCGCTAGGTGCATCACTCCGAGTATAGTTGGAATGCCCCGAAGGGTGTAAAAAGCCTGCAGTAACCCGTGGGCGTTGCAGTACACACGCATGGCGTGTCTAAGCCGATGTCCCGTTGCTTTGGGAAGAACGCCTGCATAGGGTCCGCTGCTTAAGAAGAAAGTGCCTATAAATTTCGAAGTAATTAAACATAGACGGTAAAGGGGGAAGGGGGTGTTTATTGCAGGGGGCTTTGTTCCCGGCAAACCGGCCCCTTCTAATGGGACGAAGGTTTTTCTTGGGCATTCAACGGTGCTCATCTTTACAATTACAAGCCGTTAAGATATTTAATAATTTTCTTACGCAAACTTTTTTATGCATTTTTAACGCAAGAGCAGTTTTATACACAAAAAAAAATCTACACATAATGCCTTTTCTCCTTTTCTTTTTTTTTTTTTAACCGTTCTTGATCATAAATTCTGTTTTATGACATTTAATAACCAGAATATTTTTAGTCAAATGAAATTAAGTTGGAAAATTTTAAATATGAAAATAGAACTTCTTGTTTTAGCGTTTTTATCCGGATTTGCAACGATCCTATAATTGGAGAAATTTAAAAAAAAAAAACTAAAAGAACTTTTAAAAGAAAAATAAAAGCTTACCTGGAGTCAAGAATGTTTAGCATACCTATAGTAACTATCTGCACACAGCCCTTCCATTCAGCCTCATAAGTAATTGAAGACGATTTTTTTTTTATGAGTTATTTTCATGAATGAATACTATATATATTGTAAAGGTGAGTTTTTTCAACATCTTCGCAGATATGGGCTGAGTAAAATTACCAAACAGAATATTGTCATTTTCAAGACACAGAAGTTAATCACAAATCGTCCTGATTTCATCCCATTCAATGAAGAGGATTATTCAATTAGGGCTGAGAGTTACGAGGATCATAGGGTCATTACCAACAGAAGCGTAGATAGAAATAAGTCCGTCACGCAGGAGCTGCGCAAACTAAGCAGATTTCTCAAATTTTCTTAAAGAGGAAACAAACAAGCTGCCGTAAATTAGAAAAATGAGTGTAAAATTAGCTCTAGACAGGCCGGGAAGATAGAGTGGTGGAAGCGCTCACCCATCGTAGTTAAATTCTTAAATTTCCTTCCCTAATATGCGATTTTGTAACAAATATTACAGAAAAAAAATTCTGAAAACTACATTTTATATATAATATTTTGAATAAACATTTTTGTAACACAATTAACAACGAAGACATTATAGTTAAAATTTTCGTTTCAGTCAAAATTTAAAAGAATTCTTAAATAACTTCCTTAATATTAAATTAAAAAAATGTTATATAAAATGAATATTATAAAGTTAAATTTCACACAGTTAAATAAATTTTTCTTAACTCTAATAATCAAGAAAATATGAGGATTTCAATTTTATCCTCTTTTCCATACCCCCCTTCCCACTCCCGATTTCGGCTATTAACAAACTTTTTCTAAGATTTAAAAAGTGAAGCTTAAATACTATAAAACATGCGAGCTATAGAGCGCGTGCTCACAAATACATTGTATAATTTTGAACGGACAATGTTTTTAGGATCTCACAGTAGGTTCGGTGAAGATGCGTTTAAATTTTTCGAAAGTCATATAAGGGTTCGAACGCGGGTCAAAAGACTAACTGACCGAATGAGTATTGAACCTTGGACCTTCGGCCCGGGGGTGTTGTATCTCAAAACAAGAGAATGCCGTGCCCCCCCCCCCACCCTAAGACAGTGAGACTATTTATCAATCTACGTGAACGTACTCATCGAAAACAATTATTTTTCTCCGCCTACCGTGTGTTCATTGACAGTAAATAGAGGTAATTTATGATTACCAGTTAAGCTAATGGGTCAATTACCATCGTCACCTGTTTATCTACTAAGTACCAATTCTTGAGGAATTGAAAATTCAGAAGCGTTCTCGGCTTCTCTACAATAATGAATAGCTAATGACTTGATAATGACTTCCATTAAAGCATAATTACTAATTTAAAAAATAACACAATAAAAGAAAAATTGTCAAGGCTTCATGGCGTACTATTACTAACACTTTGCATGTTTTATTTGGTTCTATATATAGTTCTATATATATATTCTATATATTGAGACATCGAATTTTAAATTCAAAAGTATGAATATGCTGCAAATTTCCCGAGTACCATAACTAAGGTATAATAATCACAAAAAAAAAATGATATATCAATATTTCATCGGCATAAAAGTACCCTAATTACATTTTTTTTTTTTATGTTCTGTGGGTTGGTGGAAGGGTGGCTGGGGGTAGACCACTAATTCCCTTAACTTTATAGAGGTCAATATGAAATTAAATGTTAAATTAAATTAAATTTTAATGTCTGTACATCAGCTCATAGACTAAGCAAACTTCCTATATCTCATAAGATGGACATAAATGAGGATATATTAATAATTAAATATTATAAGCCAGAGACCAATGAGAGTAAAAGGACAGATACAAGTCTGGAAGGAAGAGAAGGGAAGAATTTAGAGAACCTTCACAGCTGCATTCGTAAATATCATTCTTAAAATATGTTTTCGTAAAAATGTTTTCCAATTATTATAAATAACCTAAATACCGAATTTTGTTTCTGTATTTAAAAATTTGAGGGTCTGCCCAGCCCTTGAAATTACATTCCTAAATACCTTTCATATTATTCGTTTTTTGATAAATAATGTGGAATAGAAATGTTTTAAAATTCAATTTTACACCTATTTTGTTATATAGATTTTTTTCATAATTGGGTCTTTTTCTAGACCCCTTTTTTTTTCAACTGATTTTATATATTTATGAACAAAACCAAAGTTTTGAAAAAGTAGCTTAAATCCAGAATTTGGTTTTATTTTTGTAAGAATTTCGAAAGCTAGAACCCTTAAAGAAATACAAATATAAAGGTTCAAATGGAGAGTTTTGGGCTGTATAGATTATTAGTAGTGAATTTTTTGTTGGGGTTCGGACAAGGTTGATCCAAAAAAAAAAAAAAAAATACAATTTAAAAAAAAAAAAATACAAATTTATTTTTTGGATAACCTTGTTGAACCCCTTCAAAAATTCTCCACTAAAATATAGAGGGTTTCTTCTGAGAAGGTTGCTTCAAATTTCTTTCTAATTAAATTGTACGATATTAAAATATTGCAGGCTTTATGACTTTAAGAAAGTTGTAATGCACAATAAACTCTTGGAAAAGGTCGGGCATTTAGCTAGTAAAAAATGGGTCGAATCGAATTTCTTTGTATGACACATGCGATTCTATCAAATTTAAAGTTAGATGTTCCCCTATTTCAACCCTTCATCCGTATTACTTTTTATTCCAGAGAATTTTTTCTTATGTAATGTTAAAATTAAGCTTCTTTTATATGATAATTAACCAAACAAGTTAACAAAATACTCTATATTGCATGTGAAGAAGAAATGATTAAGTGAAACAGAGTGCCCTGAAAACAGAGCTATCACGAAAAGGATGGTTGCAGTATGGTTACATGTAACATCCAGAAAATTTCAAAACCAATGTATTTAAGATGTGATAGGTCAGCTCATGGGATCCGTTTGGGTATTACAATTCTGGCGTTGTGGGTTCAAATCCCGCCCAGGGCAATCTTATTAGTAAAATGTTGTCCTGAGCCATGGATGTTTAGAATAAGGAGCGATATCTGTAGAAGGGCATTCCCTCCATGACCCTAAGTGGGTGAAAGAAAGGTCGATTTAAGGTCGATTATTTCCTCGCCTACACAACATTGGCAAATTGCTTCGGGCGTCACCCTGACTTCACCTAATGATGGATCCTCTGGAGTTGTTTTTATTGCCCACACCTCCAGCCCCTCGGAAACACACAAACTTAATACCGGGAAGGACTCGGCTATCGTCCGAGAGAGGTCCTAAAACTACAGGGGTCAGGGAGCCCGTGTCTCTGGCGAGAACTGGGCCCTTCCTGCCAGTCATCTAATTTGTATCTGTCTCCTCTTGGAGGCGTCCATCTCCCCATCCAAGAAGACTCCTTCTCAAGAGACAGAATTAACGAGTCCTCCCATCTCGGGCAGAAGGATAAATACCCCCGCATATTAGTGGCTGACGCTTGCTGTCTCTGTTCTCCAAGTACTTCATTTCCATGCAAATTTCTACCTCCAGAGACCTGTCACTGATTCATCAACATTAGTAATATACTTTAAGTTAAGCTTTCAAAAATTACTACAGTCTTCAAAATATTGCACATTATAATATACGCTATAATTGGTAATGAACATAAATCCGGACTTTCTTTGAATTAACAAAAATTATATCATAGAATTAATGTTAACTCTTTTTTTTTAAAATGATAATCTTAATTAGAATTAAATTAATAATAATTCATTTATTCAATTAAATAATAAAATGTAATGAATTTGTTAATGTGATACAATTTATTTTAACTTATATTTTTAATGTGATTTTATATATTTAATTTTTGTGAATTTTGTTTTTCTTACTACTATGATCTGCTATATTTTTTTTTCTGTTGCATCATAAAAGTTGAGACATATACAATAATAATT
>KZ809131.1:57819-68459 GCA_000696205.2 Oncopeltus fasciatus | reverse complement strand
ATTGTTTCACAATAAATATATATAAAAGTTGGCAAAATATTTTTTTAACACAAATCTCTGTATGTGTGGCCTTTTTTCGTTGACAAATTGGTTTGGTGGCTATAACACAATTCTGACATGTTTCTGTTTGAGCGAGTGGCGCCTTTTTTGTGGCTGGCAAAAAAAAACTGAAAATAATGACTGCTGAGAGGCAAGGAATCGTTAATTGGTACAAGCACTACAAAACAACTTGGTAGGAAATATGTGTTCTGTGACGTCATAGGGAACTGGTGACCACCACTTCTGGCTGAGCTGTTTGTGTCGGGACCTCTGTGCTCTTGAGTGGGTCTGTTGGGGACCAGCAATGAGCTCCGCTCCCACTCAGACTACACAGTCACTGGACCAACAAAATAGTATAAGTCAATCATGCAATGACTGCATATATATGTGTGTGTGTGTGTGTGTGTATGTATATATATCAAAATTTAAATTCCCAGCTAACAGCTGACTTCTTCTCCTTGAATACCTCAACAGTAGAGAATTCATTAATTATTTATATTTTTTTTTCGAAGATTTTATATGGGAAAATTAAACTATTCATATTAGTAAATTGGCCCGAATTTTGATGTTCTAAAATAATGATACATAAATTGGTATTTATGTGTATTTATACAAAACCTTGTAAGATTACAGATAATAATTATATTTACAAACATGATTTGTTTACATGTGTGGAACATTGGTTTATATTATGCATATAATGTTTAATGAATAAATTCAAAACTTGTATTAAATATAATATTATGTATTATGAGCTGGAGATAGCAATGGATGAAAAAAAATAACACCACTATGTCAGACTCAGATGGAAAAAGTTGGAGAAGTACTGAGTCATTCTAATTACATTCGTAAATATCTTCCTTAAAAGTATTTTTGTTAAAATTTTATAGAACATAAACTTCAAGAAACAATATTTTGTACCTATTGCACACTAATAACATTTCCGTATTATTATGGATATTATAAATTATTGTTTTTCTTTTAAAACCCAACTCCTTTTCAATTGACAAATGCATTTATTATTTACTTTGAAATAAAAGTCTAAATACCGAATTTGGTTTCTATGTTTTAGAATTGAGGGGGCTTACGCAACTTTCGAAATTACATTGTTAAATTTCTTCCTAACTATACTTTTTTTTCTTTTTTTTTTCTTTTTTGGAAAGTTTTATGGAATAAGAATGATAAAAAATTACATTTTACATATTTTTAATCTTTTCTTTTTTTGTAATGCTAATACTAACGAAGATATTATTTTTTTCATAATTTTAGTACTTCTTTAAAATCCATTTTCTTCGCGACTTATACTACCTAAGGGTCTATCTAAAGGTTACCACCCCATTCTAAACATCCATGGCTTAGGAGAAGCTTTTATTTATCGATTAAAGCTTGCCCTGGGCGGGATTCGAACCCGTGAATTGCTAGACCCGAACGGGTCCCATGAGCTACTCTGGCGCACTTCATCTTATGTCTTGCAAAAATCAGCTTAAATACCGAAACACATTCACACAAACATACACACACACACACAAGCATATATATATATAAGCAGACATGTCTATTCCTACGGTCCGAATTTTTGGCTTCTCCTAAGTATTCAATTTCAATTTTTTTAAATTCACCTCATGTCACAACGCTGAGTAGCTTCATTTCCCTACCCTGGTGTAAGTAAAAAAATCAAACATATACATTCACGTAGGCTTCGACGGTTGTCAGATGTATTTACCGTTTCTTTTTCCGGGTTGGATCGTGTCAAATTATTCGTAGTTGCCGAGCTTTCGCACATCATGTGATGGCTTCTTCAGGGGGCAAACCTCTCTTTTACAGCTCTCATTCTCTATTCAGCCCTGAAGAAGCCATCACAGGATGAGCGAAAGCTCGGCACCTACCAACAACTTGACACGATCCAACCCGGAAGAAGAAACGGTAAATAAATCCAACATATAATTAAGTTTCTATTCTATCAAATTGACGGGAAAGTCGTAAATTGGAATTGAAAGGTGGTGGCTCGTAGAATTCTTCCACACAGTTCTCAGCCTCTGTAACTCAGACATGCTCAATTCCTTTAAGACTATCATCGGCCAAACTTAACTGGAAATCAATGACTCCGGTAAGTCCCTGCAATTTCCCCCCCTTGGGAAACTCCGATTGTCTCCTGCAGTCGGCAATCAGGACGCAAGGAGTGGCGAGTCCTTAATTTACCCCCGGTCGTTATTCTTTTATCCCCCTCCCCCCACCCGGAGCGGTCGCCCAGCGCGAACACGAAGCTGAGGACTCGAACCGCGGTTACACCAGAGAGGCGGGCTCCCACAGTTGTGTGTCCGGAGGCCGGCATCAATTAAAAGGAATAAACAGACGGGTGGGTGAGTCGTGATTGACCGGGCCCGGGTAAGTATAGAGCGAGAGGTGATTAGAAGTCAGTCCCGGTCTGTATCCCACGGTAGTGGCCTCCTCACTGACTCAGCCTCCTTTGCAGGACATCTTCTTCGGCAGGAGCATCCTGCCAGTCGTCCATTTCAAGGACCTCTTTGGAAGGCATCTTCCAAAGGAGCAACAAGAAAAACAATACCACAAATTGTTTCACAATAATTGTTATATTGCCTATTTAACAGACTATTCTTTATATATGCATTTTTAAAAAAGAAAAGATTATTCAACATTTAAAAAAACAAAATAAATTTTTAGTAACTATTTGAACTTTTGAACTGAATCTTCTGTTAGACTTTTAGATGATAAATATTTAAAGAACATTGTATTTTAGGAAAGAGAAGTCTATATAAACTCTTTTAGCATATTTTTTATGAGCAATTCAAGCTATTCACAATATCATGAGGAAAAATTCAGCAGAAATTTACCCTTACACCCCTTAATTGGGGAAGGAAAATATATGTTTCGTAAAAATGAAATACTTTTCAGTTAGGACCCTCTCAAGTATCCAAATTTATATATATTTATATTAAGATAATAAATCGTTATTTAAGCTTATTTTTATGAGTTCCTTTCAGCTGACGGTTTAGATAAAGACATGTCGAAAATAGTCATTATCATTGCTACTGTTAAATTCACAGATATTATTATTATAAGACATAATATGTTTAGAATATATTATTTTNGCTTACATTGTAAGCCATCTTCAGGGCTGTAGAAATACAATGTCATGAGAATACAATAATAATTGACAATAATAAAATACAGAATTACTATAATGTAAAGTGATATAAAAATTATTTTAATTATGTAGAAAACTATGTAAGAGAATTTAAAATTAAAAAAAAAAGCATGCAGACAACAACTTATTGAAAAATAATTGAATAACATTAAAACAGTGTGGCAAATTACTGTTTTTATGTTGGTAATTATTGCCAAGCTTTCACACATCGTGTGAAGGCTTCTTCAGGGTTCGACTGCTAATTCTCCATTCAGCTCCATCACACGATGTGCGAAGGCTTGGCACCTAAAAATTCCAAGACACGGTTGAAACCGGAAATATTGGTCAATTATTTTTAGTTTTTTATTCATGCTAGACTTTTTAAGCGGATTTCCCGAGGGAAAATAAGCTATTCAAGTGGATATCATTTTGAATAATTTCAACAAACCTTCACTAATCCTATATTTGTGGAGCTGTGGAGTATGACCCGTTGAAAATTATAAAATGTATTATTATTCGCATTATAGTATATATTTTTGTTAATTTTTTCTCAAATGATATTTTTTCCAAACTCATTTCTGGGCTAACCTCAACACTCGATGTGCTCTTACATCACACGGTCAATTATCTCTTTCCCGACGTTAGAGGGAATATGACTCCAAACACTCTTGACATCTCTAAGTAATCGCTGGAGAAGTTATGTCCCTATACTTAGAGAATTCTCTGTTAGCGCCTTACAGGTTATTTTCGTTATACATTTTTGTTGCAAAAACTCACTATTCATATCTCGCTTTACATCTTGTATATTAAAAAAAAATTTTTCACGCAGATGCTGCGTAATCCAAGTCGATTTTGTCATGTCTATTGAAATGCAGTGAATTTCAGTACTTCGCTCTTACAAAACGTAAAGAAGAATGAAGAATACAAAGTAGTGTAAGTATGGCTTTGAGCGGGGAAGAGCTTGGGGGAGGGGGTACTCTCAGAGACATTTAACATATTCTTCAATTTAAGAATGTAACACCACTTAATCTGTAGTTGCCAGAAGTGTTTAGCCATTATACCAGTTAGCCAGGCGGACACACGCACGTGGCACGCGTGATATTTCTACACAATAATGGTGAACTGGCTAGTTTTCAGCGGGGGGGGGGGGGCCTCACCAATAATTACTCCGAATGTGGGTTAGCATCCTTAATGCCCTCAGGAGCTTGAAGGAGAAATTAAAATAATAAAAATTTATTATTTTACTTAATACAAATTTCAAAACATTAAATATAATTGTATTACTAACTATTCATTTACAGACTATTTTAAATGGTTTTCTTGAAATTCTTCAGCATATTAAATTTGTATTGGGAAAGGAAATGTATAATAAAAAGACAATAATTAAATATGTACGTTTATTATAAATAATATTAAACAGAAAAATATAAAAGCAATTCATTTTTTATTTCAAAGTAGAATATTATTACAATAAGCAATTATGGTAAATCAATAACAAAACTGTAATATAATTTACCATTGGAAATAACATGTTAGTAACCAAAAACAGGTGGGATATAGAGTGCAGTGAACACACTAAAAGAAAAACCACATCAAATCTCTCATGTATATATTATTAAATTAAAAATAAAAGCGAAATCAGAAAAATATGCGGAGCGGGAAATTAATTGGAAATTGAAGTACGAGTAAAAAAGAAAAAAAAATTGCTATAAGGCAGGCGTAAATTTTAGTTTGAGTAATAAAATTCAATTTGTTATGAACCGTTCAAAAACAATTATTCTTCGTTACAAATACTATTCTTCAAATACAATGCTTAGGAATTTGATTACGCAGATTCTGTGTGGCTATACTATAATGATATTATATAATAATCTAAAGGGTTATTATCACTACCAATGAATATAGAACAATCATACCTTCTATTATCCGTCTTCATTGGTTTTTGCAAACCATCTTCTGGTGGCGAGCTGAATACAGACAGTGACAGTGAACACATGTATTCGGCCACGAGGATGGATAATGTCCGAAAGCGCTCACCAACAGAATATGGTTTGCAGAAACCAATGAAGACGGATAATAGAAGTTATGATATTATATAATGTTTGCAAAAATATATGAGAAGTGAAGCTATTGTACATACGAATTTATCCAGATCGGCCCAAATTGGCGTAGGATTTATCCAGGTTTCCCTGAAATGACGTATGAATTTACCCAGATCGGCCCGAAATGACGGAAGGAAGTACTACATTTGAAGAAGGGTAGTAGGGACGACCCAGTTCACAGGTGAATCTCTTGCGGGGGTCGTGACGTAAGGGGAGCGATATTTGCTAACTGTCGTGGGACAACTCTTCCCCAATATTTCCTCGGAGAACGCTGGCCCCATTGCGGCTTCTCCTGGCAGTTCGACGCCGTGTTCTGCACACTCGGCGTATGTGTGACGCGCAGACAGCAGGAGGTGACGCCCCTATGGCCTTCCGTCCGCAATCCCCCCTTCGTATGGGAACCCGGCTGGGAGTACGTCTGGGCAGTACTCAGGAAAGACTTAGGAGTGAGATAGTCCGTCGCGCGGAAGCTTTGTAAGCTTAGCGGATTTCCCACCCTTCTCTAAGGTGTACATGAATGAGGGTAAAATATAATAAGGTAGGTTATTTTAGTTGGGGTTCGGTCAAGGTAGATCCAAAAAAAAAAAAAAAATGTATTTTTATAAAAGATTATCTGCCAAAGTTTTGGCTTACATTGTAAGCCATCTTCAGGGCTGTAGAAATACAATGTCATGAGAATACAATAATAATTGACAATAATAAAATACAGAATTACTATAATGTAAAGTGATATAAAAATTATTTTAATTATGTAGAAAACTATGTAAGAGAATTTAAAATTAAAAAAAAAAGCATGCAGACAACAACTTATTGAAAAATAATTGAATAACATTAAAACAGTGTGGCAAATTACTGTTTTTATGTTGGTAATTATTGCCAAGCTTTCACACATCGTGTGAAGGCTTCTTCAGGGTTCGACTGCTAATTCTCCATTCAGCTCCATCACACGATGTGCGAAGGCTTGGCACCTAAAAATTCCAAGACACGGTTGAAACCGGAAATATTGGTCAATTATTTTTAGTTTTTTATTCATGCTAGACTTTTTAAGCGGATTTCCCGAGGGAAAATAAGCTATTCAAGTGGATATCATTTTGAATAATTTCAACAAACCTTCACTAATCCTATATTTGTGGAGCTGTGGAGTATGACCCGTTGAAAATTATAAAATGTATTATTATTCGCATTATAGTATATATTTTTGTTAATTTTTTCTCAAATGATATTTTTTCCAAACTCATTTCTGGGCTAACCTCAACACTCGATGTGCTCTTACATCACACGGTCAATTATCTCTTTCCCGACGTTAGAGGGAATATGACTCCAAACACTCTTGACATCTCTAAGTAATCGCTGGAGAAGTTATGTCCCTATACTTAGAGAATTCTCTGTTAGCGCCTTACAGGTTATTTTCGTTATACATTTTTGTTGCAAAAACTCACTATTCATATCTCGCTTTACATCTTGTATATTAAAAAAAAATTTTTCACGCAGATGCTGCGTAATCCAAGTCGATTTTGTCATGTCTATTGAAATGCAGTGAATTTCAGTACTTCGCTCTTACAAAACGTAAAGAAGAATGAAGAATACAAAGTAGTGTAAGTATGGCTTTGAGCGGGGAAGAGCTTGGGGGAGGGGGTACTCTCAGAGACATTTAACATATTCTTCAATTTAAGAATGTAACACCACTTAATCTGTAGTTGCCAGAAGTGTTTAGCCATTATACCAGTTAGCCAGGCGGACACACGCACGTGGCACGCGTGATATTTCTACACAATAATGGTGAACTGGCTAGTTTTCAGCGGGGGGGGGGGGGCCTCACCAATAATTACTCCGAATGAGCGCTCATTGAAGGCAAGAGCCATTCATGAGTCCCTACTCAGCTACGTCATCTCGACCTCACACTCTCTCCCTCTCGCTCTCTCTCTCTCTTTCATTGACCTGGACTTACGAGGCATTGGCCTTACTTAAATGGTGAAAATAACAATTCTCTTCGAGTTCTTAGAGTGGATTTAGAAAGAGATAAGAGACCTTTGTCTTACTTGATTTTCCCAGACTAGAGCATTTACTTGTGGAAATACATATAACTATTACCGAGGTATTCTGGAAGATGTAAAAGTTAAAAAAAATCATCGAAGTTACATCAAACTTACATATAAGTTATTTATTTAAAATGGGGATTATTCAAATCCTTTGTATTGATTAGATGTATACACTTCTCATAATAATATTAAAGACAGTTTAATATTCCCGGAAACATGATTCTCTTATATACCTATAGATATTTCAAAAATATTTTAGTGATTTCTATTTTTTATAAAACACACTTAAAATATGTTATATATAGAAGATTTTTGGATGTGGCTAATTGGAATAAAGCTATAAGCATCTATCCTTAAACGTTTTTTCTATCTATCAATATGTAAAATTTTACAATATTCACAATTATATCCTAATTAACTACTACGGTATGGATTGCTATGCGTAGTTATTGATTATTTTAACTCAGTGCACCCATGAAGAATAATATAACCAATATTTAGACTAAGTGTTTTTACTTTGTATCCATTGGCTTAAGTTTTTAAATATGTACATCATAAATTTGTTGTTTTATTTTCTAATAGATTTTGGCTGTATTTAAATCGGTTAAAATTTCCCTGAATAAATCCAAATTTTTAGGTTATAATTACATATAACAGTTTATTTGTTTAAAAAGATTTTAAGTAATTAATGGTCCAACTAATGTTTTCCAATTAAAAGTCTGAATATGATTGCATAATTTATTATGACTCTTGGGTCTCTCAATTGGTTTTTTTCAGATATAAAGCTTGTATAATAAAATTGTATTGTCATTTTATAACAGCAATATGCAAAAACAATATTATTACAGAAATAGGTAATAAATTTGTCAAATTTATAATTAAACGCTTTAAAAGCTTTTTGGAATATGAATAATTGTGCATGAATTGTCAAAAATAGAACAAAATGCATGGTAATCTCATTTATCATCCTATTATGTTTTGTTTTTTCGTAATGTTAATAAAGAAGATATTAACATTTTAAAATCTTAAATTTAGGTGAGTGAGATAGTTAACATTATGTTTAATGAATGCCTAATAGGAATTATTAACACTAATACCTTTGAAATAAAATTCATAATTAGAACCTTTTATCATGACAAATAACACTGAAATACACACTTAATTGGCTTCATAATTATTTTGTAAATATAAGATGATATTCGCTCATTTTCATTTTAAGATTCAAAGTGATTAAAAAAATATCGTATAAATAATTTAATAAGACTCTTGAAAACACTATGTCAAATTGACACCAGTGCTATGTGAAATCTGAAAAAACATAGAACTAAATTATTACTTTAATTTCTGTGTGTCTGTTCATAAATTTTATCCATTATATGTGTATTATATACCACTTAAGAAACATTCATTAACATTAAAGCTGGAAGGAAATCAATAAATACAGCTGATGCAAAAAAAATAGTACAGCTTAAATCTTATTAAAACCCTCTGTCTGATTTAGTATTAATAATATGATTGAATGGAATAATTCGATATTCAAATATGAAAATAGGATGCATTAGGAATATACAGTCAACACAATCAGATTTATGTATCTTAGAGAGAAAATAAATAATAAATAAAAATTATAGCAGTGCATTTATTGGAATCAGTGTTTAAGTACATATAACGACGATAATGCTGGAGAGTGTCTTTGGGAACATGGCCGTAAATATAGAATTATACACGAATGCCCGAGCAGTGGTCTTTTTGTCCTTCATGTATTATATAGTCTTGTTGCAACAAAACCGCAATTAAAAATAATAATAATAAATTAGAAGTTCCTAATATAGAATATCTATATTACTTTGTGGCAGTATGAAATATATTTTAGCATATCTTAAAAAAATTCAAATTTAAATCTACATACTGCTGAGATAAAACACAGCTAATTCCAAATATTTATTTTAGTTATAATTCAATACTAATTCCAATAATAAATTGTTAAAAAAATTTATTATTATTTTTCTGGTCTGTCATATAAGAACGCTAAATAAAAATGGTTGATATTACTTGGCCGTCAGGAGTCAGGTTATTGTTAGGATGCAAAATACTGGTGCCGCAAATAAGTTTGAATAGTTTTTTTTATTGATACTAACATTTCTCCTCATAATGAAAGTCTTAAGGCTGAAATCAAACTCAAAATAGTAAATACAACAAAATCAAACAAATATAAAATGAAACTATGAGTATGTAAATAAAGTATGAACACAGTTAAGTTAAATTGAAAGTTACTTTATGCATTTATATGTGATATAAGAAAAGAAAAATTATCATTTAAATGCAGTGCACGTATTAAATATTAAAATAAGCATTACTACAATTAATATAAGTATGTATATTATAAGCTAACGGTAATATACATGAGTACCTTATGTGGTATACGGATATTCCGCTTAATCCATGGGATGAGTCTTATCCCTTGTAAAATAAAAAATAAAAATAAATAAAAAAGTCATTTCGCAGGGGGTGCTTAACCCAAGCGGATTTTTTTATATTTCATTAAAAATGGAAATAAAATAAATTTAGCATACAGGCCGGAGGAATAATTTCCACGCACTAGTGTCGAGAGTCTAACAGCCTGCTAGGGAACAGTCTTCTGTTCCCAAACACTAAAAATTGTTAAAATTTACGTGGGATTAAATACCACAAAAAAATAATATTTATATTAAAATTACATTTTACAGTTACAATGTTCAATAAATTGTATTGTTAAAAAAATGAAATATATGATAACAATACTATAAATTTTTATCTTCTTCTAAGTCCCCCCTTAATCTCATTTGATATAAACCAAGAATTACTTCATACAACAGTTTGCATTAAAAAAACTAAATATTGAGTTTGTGAGTCAGGGATTTGGTCTCAATATATGAATAATCAAAACTGATTGGTTGTGAAAATAGTTTAGAGACGTTTATTAATTTATTTTATATTGTTTTGTACGAGACTGTTATAAATAGATATGAATATTATTTTTTGTGGTATTTAATACAACGTAAATTTTAACAATTTTTAGTACAAGGCCTTTATAAGAGAAAATGGGGCACTTGGGAAATCTCCTAGTAGCAGATAGCAGGAGATCCAGGTTCGAGTCCTGGGTGGG
Source organism: Oncopeltus fasciatus (assembly GCA_000696205.2). Lineage (NCBI taxonomy): Eukaryota > Metazoa > Arthropoda > Insecta > Hemiptera > Lygaeidae > Oncopeltus > Oncopeltus fasciatus. Next base: position 57,989 of record KZ809131.1, on the reverse strand, counting down.
ATTTAGTATTCTGTTTCCTGGCACTAAAAATTGTTGTAATAAATAAAGATTTATTCATTTAAAAAGAAAATGTAGTCGAGATTTAGAAACCTCAGGGCAGTAGTCTCCCTCTCTCTCTTTCCCAATTGTCCCATTTTCTCTTATGAAGGCCTGTGTGTGTGTGTATGTAT
>KZ809131.1:39087-50935 GCA_000696205.2 Oncopeltus fasciatus | reverse complement strand
AATTATTTCGTAAGCCAAGTTTAATATATTAAGGTATTTTAATATTATTAATACTTTTTTTCTTTACCGGTAATACATTTTGTGTTAGTCTACAGCTAAAAATTTGAATTCTGCAAGTTCTGTTGGCCTGGTCGAAATTAAATACAAAATAATCCGTTTCGCAGAAGCTGCATGATCTAGCCATATTTCCAATGTTTTTATGAATAAAATGCGTAACTACTTTGTTTCTACTTAACGGAAGGAAAGATCCAGAATCTATTTATTTTACCTTCATTCATAAATTTCTTCCTTAACTTTTTTTCGTAAAATTATTATGTATCAGGATTATAAATTATGTTCTTCCACTAAACCTCCCTATTCTTCATATGATGTCAATAAAAAATTAATTCATTCAATGGTTTGCAAAGAAAATCCTAAATATCAAATTTTATATAATAAGAATAATAATACAAAACTCGAATTACTTTCTTAATAATTTCGTTAACATCCATTATGAACAATAACTTTATTTTTTTATAAGTAAAATTATAATAAATATTTTAGAAAAATATGTTTTACAAAAATTATAATCTATAATTTTCGTCGTATCTTTAAGGTTAATGAAGACATTATTTTATTTTGTTTTTTTTCAAACTCCCTTTAATCCTAGAAAACCTCTCTACAGACGATATCATGTAATTTTGAAAAAAAAAAAACCAACGCGCAAAATCACACAGACACACACACACATATATATATATATATTCAAAGAAGAGAGAGTCATAAGAGTTGTGATTCAATATCTCTACCATTCCACTGTGCTAAATTTAATCATAGAGGAGTTCAAAGATATTGGATTCTCTAACGACATAAATTTGGTCATGAGCCGACCCAAGAATGAAGAAAACTGCCTCAACTAGAGTCGAATGGAAAAAAGTACAGTACCACAAATGTCAGAAGTGCATTAAATTTAAGCTCAAATTTTTTACTCCCTAATGATACTTACCCAATCATTAAATCCTATATAACCGCTTCTTTAGGATCTAGAAAGGTGTGAATTACTCCAATTACTACCAAGTGGAAGGAACGTGAGTTCCACAAGGTAGTGTGGTTGGAGCTGTCCTATTCATCCTGTATACTGGTGACATTCCTATCCACCTAAGATCTCTCTTAGCTCTTTTGGTAGATTACAAGGCTCTCTTACCTTTTTAACCCAATCCCACAAACCTATAAGCACGTTGCAAGTTTCCATTAATGGTGCAGTAAAGAGCGTTTTAAAGCTAATAGAACAAAAAGTTAATTTTCAATAACGTACGACATTAAATTCAACAGTATCCCCATACCAAAGTGGAATTTCATTCCCTACCTTGACTCATGACGTACAAGAAGGACTACTATCCATATTAATGAAAAGATGTACAACGATAATTACCACGATTGAGTACTTCCCCCACCCTTCTTTCCAGGCCAGTAAAGAGGAAGATGGCACCCCATGCTCTTGATTTAAAGACAAAAGGAAATTAGAACAGTTACTAAACTAGTATCGCATGAGTGAAAGGAAGCATAATCGCTCACTGTCTAGTTTTTCCTAGATGAAAAGAGAGTGGAAGTTATTATCTCTCAATAGCACTCATCTTGTATTATATATTTGCCTACTAGCAAAATTTGGAAAAAAAAAATTGACTTTTTTAATGTTCTAAAATATAGCAACAACTGTTTTATGTTCTGCAGTCATGTATTTCATAATTTTAAACTCCAGACGGCAATTATTTTGAATTACACCATAAATAAATGTATTTTAACATTTTAATTGCATGAGAATGCTCCCTATGAACTTCAGTTTCACTAACACTTCTTGATATAGCAATGTGTTAACAAATCAGTGTTCCTTGAATGAACTAAATTGAAAATTGAAGATATTGAACATAAATAGGCAGAGAAAAGTTAGAAAGTAATAATTACTCTGTGAGAGCCCTTTTTAGACGAGAAAATTTGCCGAAAGAAGAACACATTATTTTCTCTGGTTTGTAAGATATATTTTATCATTTACTTTTATTTATTTCTCATGGGAAATATGCTTAAACTACAAAACTCCTGCATAAAAGGTTTTGCAAAAGACGCAAGTTGCTAAAGAATAAATTGGAAGGATAGATATTCATCCGCTTTCTACATAATTATTTTCTTCTGAGACTATTTTTCAGCTTTTAAGATCAATATTGCTATTAATTCCTATGGATGTCCATATTTAATGGAGCATGGAAAATTTGCGATAATTATTGTTGGCTGGTCTATTTGAACAACTTCAATCATACATGCAATATGCATATAATATCGTATTAATGTGACTCATTCGATTGCAACATATGTCTCAGAAAATAAGCAAACAATCTTACAATACAAATATATAATAATAAATCGAAAGTCTTATACACTATTATTTATCTATACAATTAATGCTTATATAGAAAAATATTTACAAATGATTTGTAATTGGTTTTTTTTTGTATTTAATAAAAAATTAAATATATTAAGTAGGAAACCTCAATAAAAGGAAACTTAATCCTGTAGGAAATTACTTGCGATTGACATTTCTCGGCGGAAGGTGGTAGGGGGTGCATTCCCCATGCGTCCGACTGCCTGTTCATCATGATGTCTGGAGGGGTTGAGAGGTCGTCCGCGCGTCCTTCAGGGGTGAGTCACTCAGGTCCGGCGGCTGATTCAAGCCGCAGGAAGTCCGCCAAGGACCGTGGGAACAACCCCTCAGGAGGAATGGGGCCTCTGCAGAAATTCGCCGACGCCCAAGGAATTTCCGACAAGGAGAATGTCCTTCCAGAGTGTATCCCTCAAAGGAAATATTTCGTACGACTGGTGCGGAAAGAAACGAGAGTATGTTACCTATGCCAGTTTTTAGTTAATATTGGTAATAACTCCTTATTCCTGTGTAATATTATTATTTAATCAATTATTTCGTAAGCCAAGACAATTTTCGCTAATGCTTCTATTTCTGACAACGACAGTAAAGAGGACAACCACATTGAATGTCCAGATATCCTTATAACACTAATTAGAGCGTAATAACATAGTAGTTGATCATCTTTAATATTCTGCTCCAATCCTTTGTACAAATACCAAAAAAAAAAATATAGGAGACATACTAAGCCCGTGTCATTTGATGGCAAATTTAATTGTATTAAAAAAATGTATGGTATTTTTTTTTATTAGAACTAGCTGCACTGCTTCATGGAACACAGTTTATTTTGCGAATGGTTTCCTTTTTTTTTTTTTTAAACAAAACTAAAACTCAACGCCCAACATTCAAAATTACATTATTAAATATTTTTCCTATTCTACACTTTTCAGATAAATTTAAAAAAAAATACAATTTTCTATAATCTTTGAAATAACTATATTCATAATTTTTTTAATTTGATTTTTGAACTAAACCTCTCGCATTCCATTTTCCTCGGTCGATTCCAGCTATTAATGAGCTCATATAAGGGTCTGAAAAGTTAACTTAAATAAGGTTTTTCGTTTTTTAAAAAATTGCAGGTGCTAAAGCGCACATTTAAATATGTGTGTGTGTGTGTTTTCTATGTATTTATGTTTATGTGCATATTATTTATATGCAATTTTGAACGAACAATATTTTTATCATCTTCTCTAAAGTTTCGGGGAAGACCTTTTAGAACATTTCAAGTCATATGACCAATATGAATAGTATTATTTCCTTACTGGGAATCTGTTCATAAAAGTAATAATTATACGTATTTAATACATATCTTAGTGAATAGTCGTCAACTTAAAAAATATTGGCATACTAGTCTAGCATTTTCGCCTCTTGAAACCGATAACTACCTCCCACTATTTGTTAGATATTAAATTTCTCAGTGGAATTTCCTCCCCCTCAGTCAATTTATTAATTTCATTTTTCTTTTACAGCCCTGGTAAGCGTCTTAGATTAGAACAATTAATGAGAGGGAATAGAACGAATACAACGTAATTTCTCGTGGGTTACGCTCTAACTAGTGTGGTGGGAATTTAATAAATTATCTGGCTTGTCCCGGTGGTGAAATGGATACATTCCGGCCCGGCAAGCAGGATATCCAGGTTCGAGTCCTGGCTGGGACAGATAGATTTTTTTGTTCTACTCCCTCTCATTAATTGTTTAAAATTAACTTGGGATAATAAACCACAACTAAATTAATATTTATGTTTTAGATTAGATTTCTGGCAAGCTCCCGGAAGGCGTTCGGCTATGATGGCCATTACTACTTGACTCCTAGGACTATACGCCCTGTTACTGAACCATTACTTCTCCTGCATTCAAGCTAACGTGGGAAAGTAATAAATGAGTGACGCTTTACTTTCCTCTCCCATGAGATCTTGTCGTTAAGTAGGAACGATTAATTCCTCCCATCCCTTCAGATAGGCAGGAGGGGGGAGGGGGGCTTACTCCGGAATGATTATCAATCAAAACCCCCCGAATTTATGATGGGGGGGATGTAACATACTGCATTTTTTGTTTAAACTTCCTAAAACGAGGGCTTAAAAAGTCTGTGTGAGACCTAAAGATAATTCCCAATATTTTAATAAAGTTTAGCGCAAATAGTGATTAAGAATAATTTGATCTTACCTGCGATAGCAGGTAAAGAAAAAAAGTAAGTACAATAATTAAATAAATAATAGCTGTAATAGCTGGTTGTATCAAGAGAAAGATGCGGAAAATAATCAATCTTAACAGTTACCGTCTTAAATATTTTGCTCATTGAGGGTTCTTTGTAAAAATATTACAACAAAACCCAATGTAACATAATTTTACCAACAACGGAAACATATTAGGTTAAACTCAATATGGTCTTTCTGTGATTCAAATTTAAGGCTTTCTTTTAACCGTCACATTTCAACTGTTTATGAACTAATCACGTATGCGGAACAAGTCGAATTCGGTACTAATATTTTAAAAATAGTGGGGGGCAACCAAAAATTAAAATTTAATATCAGAATATTGTGAGGGGAAAGGTGACACAAACGTTTAAATTGATTCTTAAGTGTCAAACTTATGAGGAATCAGGAGTACAATTTACAAATTAATACAAATTTGAGGCTTAACCCAACCCCTTTTATCCCTTAAATTTTAAAGCCATTAGGTTTTTCTTCTGACAATTACCTACTTAATCAGCTCTCATTTTTTTTAAATTGCGGACACTAGAGCGTCAATAGTGTTATTAGAAATTTACAGAACCAAAAATAAGTAAAAAGGAGAGTTTTTTTTTTACCGTAGATATTATTATTAGATGGTTTTAGTTGGTGTTCGGTCAAGGTAGATCCAAAAAAAAAAGAATTTTAAAAAATACACTTTTTTTTTTAATTTGTATTTTTTTGGATCTACCTTGACCGAACCCCAACTAAAATCATCTAATAAAAATAAGTAAAATGTAAATTTACAACATTTATGTTCTAAAAAATCTATATAAAAAAATTAATATATTTTCTTCTCATCTTATTCTTAAAATATAGAAAACTAATTCAGTTTTTCGGCTTATCTTATTTTGTTTGACATCAGATAAGGGGGGCTTAGAGGCAGAAGAAAATTAACAATCGTATTATTTTCGATGTTATTTAATTTATGAAAAAGCTTATAGTACATAATATTTGTAAAATAAAATTTTGCAACGTTTGTATTCCACAACCATTTCATGAAAAAATGCTCTTCAAAGAAGAAATGCACTTATTTTAATGTAACTACGATGACTGTGCGCTCTCCTTCCCGACCAGTCTAGAACACAGATTAGTGCCAATTGAAATGCTGCGTCCTTATTTCAGAAGACGGAGTAATGGCTAGCAGAAATAGCTATTAGATTCTTCACGGCCTGCCTCGCCCTTTCTATAAGGATATAAAAGCATTTCGGCAACGTCAACCCGACGTTAGTGTCAGTCTGTGTCAGATTCCTTGTCAGATCGTGTGTCTCAGAGCATCGGGCTGGTCGTGGCCTTTGTAGTGCAACTTACAGTGAAATGTTAAGTGACAGTAATTAGCAAGTGTTCTGAGGCCTATTTGTAATTAAGTACGTATAATTCAGTTGTATGTATATATAAAATATCTGTTAGTAATTTATATTTCCCATTTATGTTTTACTTATTAGTTTGTAAGGGGAGTACGTTGAATTGTTATTGGTAGGTATATATATTCGTTATAATAAATTAACTTCAATTTAAATTTGTTCTTGATTATTATTGATCCCTAACCATAACAATACCTTATTATACCTTATAACACATTTAGATGACCGGGTTGTAAATAAAGTTCTTCATTTACTCTTAATAATATCCATCATTAAAAAGACATAGGAAATCTGCTTAAAATATTCAACACCTGGGTGACAAATTTTTTTCTCTGCCTAATTTCCTAGTCAAAACAATAATTTTATTATTATTTTTTAATTCATTCTCTTTTGTAAATTCATCAATTCTTACTATTAATGATTGAGACTTTTTAATATTTTCAATCAATTTTAATTTTATGAGTTGTTATAAAATTATTGTATGCGTATTATTCATTTTTATGAAGCATTAGGTGAGTAAATTAAAGGCTATGTTGTAAGTTCAAAAGGAGAGTTTGTTGACCGTAGATATTATTCTAAAATGATTTTAGTTGGGGTTCGGTCGAGGTAGATCCAAAAAAACAGTCATGGAAATTTTTCCAGTCATGGAAATGTGAACTTAGGGACAGGACGTCCTCTCTCGTCTTCAGGATAGCCCTGAAGATGGCTTACAATGTAAGCCGATACGTTGGCAGATAATCCTTTATTATTATTATCTGAAAAATACATTTTTTAAATTTGTGTTTTTTGGATCTAGCTTGACCGAACCCCAACTAAAATCATCTTAGAGCTATGTTGCAAGGTTAATTTTTAATTAAATAGAAGAAGGACAATACAAAAGTGACGCAAGAGGCAATGTTAGAATGAAAAGGAAGAAGAGTATTCCAATATGGCAGAATGAGAGAGAGAGAGAGAGGGTGATGCTAGGAAGGACATGAGACAGAGGGGGTGTGGGAGGGCGGTGCAGAATGAGAGAGAGTGAGGATGGGAGGGGGTGAGGGGAGGGGGTTGCAGAATGAGAGAGAGAGAGAGGAAAGAGAGAACTGTTAATGAGGATGTCACGATCATGGGAAAACATGGGCCTGCTCTTAGAGAGTAGCTCTCGTCAGAGAAGTCCCTTCCCCGGAGGAGAGCCAACGTTATTTCTGGAGTTCGTGTCCTGGCGGAGAGGGCGTAGGCAGGCACTTCACAATCACTACAGGCGGAGTCATCAGACACTCGGTCTTCATCAGAGCTGAATCCGCATTCCCCCTCCCCCCTCTTCCAGTGCTACAAGGAAGGGATGAAATCCATTCGCTTCAGGGGGTGTCTCTGGGGTGGACGCAAGGATTCCCTCATCTCGGAAGCTGAACAGTCCGTAAGCAGACATGCAATTGAAGGATATCCATCTTGGGTAAACTATGCAGGTTTTATTTGTTTCATCAAATATGGATAAAAATAAGAATTATATAGATTATTGCATCTTATAAGACCAATGAGCTTGAAGGAGTATCCTCTAAACCTGGCTCTAAATTACTTGGGAAGGAAGTACTCAGCCACCGTAGTTACACTTGTAAATATCTTCTTGAATAAGGTTCTATCGTTCTACAAATTGGTCCTAACCCTAATACTAACGAATATATCCATATCACAAATGTTATTTATGTATTTTAAATTTAAGAGCCCGCCTTATTACTTTCGAAATTACATATTTCATAATTTATTTTTCATTTTGTAAAACTGGTATACAATTATATTGCATATTTGATTTTATAATTTTTTTCTACATCTCAAGAACATATAAATGCACACACATACACACGCGCGAGAGCATATCTTCCCGTTCGTCGATTGCTCAGGTCATTGGCGCTGTGACAAATAACTACAACTGAATAAGTGACATATTGTCCATCATACGTATGTCATTATGCAATGACCTTATACCGCATTATTTCACAAATAGTAGACTCTCTTTTACTGGAGACACTTTTGTACTTCAGTAGTGACTACTAACGGGCCAGTTTTACTGTGCATATCTCAGATAGTCCACTGCACTCGAGTAGAATGTGATCTTCGGTCCACCTAGTGGTTTCCGTGTGTGATGTCCAAGTATGGCGTATTTTTGACATGGTAGGACGACTCGTTCTCTTCTCTCCAAGGATTTGTCAGACAGTGGTATATTGACTGATTCTTAAATTAGTCTTAAATGAGATGTATTGAGGTCCCATCTCTCCTGCCATTTTCTCTAAATGATCTCTTTTCATCTTTTAGATGACAGGACTGGCCATCACTATCGGTCACTAAAGCACCTTCCAATTAGATATTTCACTGCCAGCAATACGGCATGGCCTGGAATCCAAAGAAGCCTTGTTTCCGTTAATACTTGTTCATAAGGGAATTTAAAGAGATATGGGTATCAGAGCAGGTGAGAATATTCTTCTTTAGGTTATTTCTGGAAATAATTAGTGCCTCTAATATGCTAAATAGCTGCAAAAAAAAATTTTTTTAGAATACTATTATAAGAAAAAGTATAATACCAAGATATTTTCAATTTGGTCTTCCTGTAGACACTTTTTCCTTTTTAAAAATTCTTCCATTAACGAACTCGTCCAAAGACTTGTTAAACTCAGCCTAATTACTGAATTTGTTTTTATATTATGAAAATTGCATATTGAAAAATAGAAAGATAAATATATGTGTTAGTGTTTTTGAACGAAGCATATTTTTAGTTTCTTCAACATAGGATTAGTAAATATTTTATTAAATTTTTCATAAGTCATAATATGATCTTAAAAATTATATGTCATCTGTAAAAAATTATATTTCAATCTCTTCGGATCAATGGCGTATTAAGATAAAAAAAAAAATCCTTTATTCAGTTTAAATACTGATAAGAGTTCTTATTTATTTAAATATTATAATTTTATTCAATAATAAGATATGAAAAGTTTTTAAAGACGTACAAGTAGAAAAAAATAATTAAAAATGTTTTCGTTATCTTTTGCATTAAGTTGGTAAGTATTTAAAGTAGTAACGGATAGTAAAGACTTATTGCTTTTGTTTGTTTTGATTTCGTCACATATTTTGCGGATACGAAAATAACTTTTTGTCCATTTTAATATTGTTGAAAGGCGATAGGTACGGTGGCCGTGCCATTTAACCTTATAGAGCGCATGCAATTTCTCGTGCAGAAAGCAAGTTGTAATTCCATTTTCAAGGGAGATCAGCTGAGGACACTCTCCCCTCACATGATGCTCTCCTGGAAGCCAGCGTGGCCAGGAAATGACGTCTAGCGGTATCAGTGTGAAATGGTCTTCTCCCCAGGGATGGATTAGCGCTCCCATAGCGAGAAGGGCAACTCTGGATTTAACGCCAATTCCCTCCAGGCGTTTCATTGTTGCTCTGCTCGAGGACATTCGGAGAAAGCATGATGACAACGGCTACCGGAAAGCCTTCGCTTCTTATTCCTCCAGGACCCTGTTGGAGACAGCTTCTCCTCCAAAAGGACTTCTTTCCTTGGCTTCTTTATGCTCCTCCTCCTCTGCCGGTGACGGACTCCTCTCCCCTCTCACTCTGTTTCGACACTCTCTAAGAACCAGAAGAAGTGGACACGGGGAATTAGATAGGAAGAAAGAGATGAGATGTTGGAATGGTTAGAGCTGGATCTGTCACGCATTCCGGCGACAATGGGCCGTGCTGGCTTTGTGAGAGTCCGACTTCTCCCATCTCCCCGCGACCCTTTCAATTATAAGCCCTCCAGGCCTTAGAGTGAGTGTCCGATTCTGGAGCACGTGAGGGTACAACCTCTCTGTAGAGTGTCACTCTCTTTTCGCACCCGAACCATACCTTCTTCAAGGGATCCTAACCTCCTTCAATTAAGTTACAAGAAATAGAATCAAGTGTCATTGCAATAACAAAATTCCTCCTCTTATGTTTGTCAAAAGTTTTGAATATGAAGTAACAGCTTTCTCAGAGTACCATAAATATATTTTGGGAGCTTCATTTTTAAATTATATATAACCCCCTGAAAGTAGGTAAAAAAATATATACAATTTGTGTCTACAGTCATCTTTCACATTTTATTTCAATTCCTATCGAACATGATATTATTACAATAATCTTACATATAATATAAAGAAAAATTGAATAAATAATTATTACCTTCTGCTTAAGCCACTCTTAAAAGAAAATGTGATGACTTAAGATAGAGTCAATATACTCGTTTAACACTGCATCCTGTAGAACATATTCCAAATTTGGTTATCAAATTAAGATATTCATATTTAATTTGACAAATACCTGACCCTCTAACAAATATATTTATACTTTTGGCTTAGTGCAAATTAAAAGGAATTTAAGTAGGGAATATAGGAGTGCAAGTCGAATATATTAATTATTGTATGGAAAAAGTGAATAGATAAAATAATATTAAGGCTCTATCGGCAACAACTTTGGTTTACCATAGCACAATAATAAACGGAAGGAGAATAAGCATCTTCAATCTTCGTGATCATATTGGCACCTCATCAGGAGCCTTTGCGCCTCGGCAAGATCATTTGTGTCCTTCCACTCGTTTCTTGAGCAGATCCATCCTAACTATGGCCTAATGGGCATTTAAAACCGTATTTTCATATTGAGCCAAGGCAGGCCGCAAATATATAGGCTAAATTTGCACCTCAACAAGGAAAATATGGACATGAAACTGGTCGACTAGATATGAAAATAAATATTTGGGGAAATATTGAACCTGCTTACATTCAGTTCAATATAGTGATAGTCCAATATTACATTAGGTGAAATTCTAAAAATATTTAATTTATAAATTAATTGGAAATAATCAAAATATTTAGTAAATCTCTCTCTCTCTCTCTCTCTCTCTCTCTCTCTCTCTCCCTCTCTCTCTCTGTATATCTATCTACCTATCTCTCACTCTCTCTCTCTGTCTAAATTACAGATTACAATCTTGAAACAAAATATCTACATATTTTAAAAATCAATTTTTAAATCAATATGGAATGAATTGTTGACCGTCAAGTTCTACGAAGAGAGGATTGTCGGGAATTCGGTCATGGTAGTTGAAGAATTGAAAACTAATTCTTAACCTAAACAATTTTTTATTTTAGCTGGGGTTTCGGCCTGAATTTCAGGACTTCATCAGGGCAAGTAGGGTGATGGGGAGAGAGGCTCGTGCTCAACTGAATCTGCATCATAACAATTCAATCCATATTCATAAAAGTCATGATGTTGACTCAGTTGAGCACGAGTCTCTCTCTCTCCTATTTTTAATTCTTCATCATGACCGAATTTCTGACAATCCTCTCTTCATATAAATTTGTTTTAAATCACATAAACAATATAAGGTAAATAATAAAAGTCCCCCGTGTAGAAACTACATAAACTGAACTATTCCACAGGGTAATTGTTCAATAATATCTGCAGTTGTAAATCCAATGTCATTAAAAATAGATCTTTTATCAATACAATTCTCTGTTCAGTTGGTTTACTCTAATCCAACATTACATTTGAAAAAAAAACATAGGTACAACTACATTGAAAAAACGGTTTTCTCTCATTCTTGACATTTCAGGTAAACCCCACTCCTTTTGGTCTGATGTCCCTCAACAACTAACTCAACCTTTCGTTTTATATTTATTAGAATTATGGAGAATTTATTTAGAAAATAAATTATTGACGGCTAATAAGCAGTAAAATTGAATATTACGGTTCAGGTAATCAACCACTCCTGATTGTTTAATTTTGCTTTTTAACACCTATTATATATATATATA
>KZ809130.1:65805-90030 GCA_000696205.2 Oncopeltus fasciatus | reverse complement strand
ATATATATATATATACACATGTAGGGTATTTTTTAATTGATAGTTAAAATTCAACTATCAACTATTTATTTTAAATTTAACTTCCTTGTAACCATAACTGGAGGTTAACATCTAGCTGACCCATTTTTTTTTCTTTAACTTGAAACTTCAGTTATGGTTACTAGGAAGTTAAATTTAAAATAAATATGGTTTAATTTTAACTGGCTATTACGTGCTCCTCTTTAATGCTTGATTAGTTATTTATTAGAAATCATAGCTCTTATTAGGACTAGGAATTAAATAAATAAATGAAAACAACAATTTAAAATTAACAAAAGAAATATTTGGGAAATAACAAATACTTCATTAAATTTAAACTATTTTTATTTCATTTTTTTCATCCATTTTAATGGAATATTAAACTGCTATAATATAAAAAAAAAAACTTTCAAATTAATATTTTTTAATCATCTAAAGTATTCTATATAATTCCTTTCAACAATAAATATTTTTAATTGATTCTTCAATTTAATATTTATTTATTAAAACGTATGTACCATTCGATAGTGCCATTATACAAAAGTAATAAAAAATTTTAAAATTATATTGCCAAACGTGTAGGGATAATGGACGAAAATAAAATGAATAATCCCAAACATCTTCATAATTATTATTGTTATGAAAGAATGTATAAAACTGATGGGTGTAAAATTCTTAATAGTAAAGTATTTATTTTTTATCCTTTTCCGCTTTCAAGTAGTCATTTACTCTTAGGTATGCCCATCTTCGATGAAGTTTGAGAAATCTGCTCATGCACTGTGGACTGTACTCCTAGCGGGATCTTGTAGGCATTTGTGTTGTGAAGGATGGGTTCTCTATAGCGCCTGCTAGGGGTTCACCGCTACAGTTCAAGTTCGCCCGCGTTCTCCCAGTTACTCGAATGGTCCTGACCTAGGGGCGCGGGACGGCCGGCCCGTATTGATCTCGCAGCCTCCCCATCTCCGCCAACAGCCCCCTGCGACTGGGGTTCTGTTTTCTCGCATTTCTGTGACGACACAGATCCGTCTGTCGGCTTCTCTCCTGCAAGGAGATCTCTCCTGCAAGGTATCTACTCCTACCGCGCAGAAGGATTCCCCTCTCCTCATTGTTCTATTTCCGTTATCAATTTGCCAGTCAGATAGAGAAATCTATTTTAGAGTTAGGCATTGTTGATTTTTGTCATACCTTCCACTGTCCGTCTTCATTGGTTTCTGCAAACCAATGAAGACGGACAATGGAAGGTATGACAGTTCTATATTCATTGGTGGTGGAAATAACCTTTTAGATTGTTGATTTTATTTTTACATCAAGTTTTAGGAAAACCCCCATTCCTAATAGTCAAATGCCGTACCAAGTGTAAAAATAATCTGTTAAAACAGTATATACCCGGGAGAATCAGGATAATTTATAATAATATATTACCTTTTATGTCAACCAATAAATCATTTTGATTTGGTTTATAAAATATTTTATAGCTGAATGTTTTATTCGCACTGTGTATCATTGAGTCAAAGATAAAATGTTTCCTCTCTTAATATGCCATGAAGTCATACTATTTAAATATTAGCTCAAAAGGAGAGTTTGTTGACCGTAGATATTATTCTAAGATGATTTTAGTTGGGGTTCGGTCAATCTAATCTACCTTGACCGAACCCCAACTAAAATCATCTTAGTATTTAAATATTAGGTTTAACATGGCCAATAAACTTATGAGGTCCGAATTGATTCCTTAAAACATCAATTTTTTTTTTATAACCTTTATTTACATATTACATTCTGTTGAAAATAAATAAAAACATTTTGTAATTTGATTACAATAAATAGTAAAAAAAATTAATGAAAGTCACATGAGGAGAGGAGGCGACAGTGACACCACTCTCAAATTTTTTACAGGCAATGTCCCCAGGGGATCGCGGGGCCATCTTCGGGGATGGACGAGGAGGGTTGTAGGGGTTGGAGTTGGAAGACATGGTCTGTGCTAGTGGATTAGGATGGAATGGCAGTCTACTTTGGAAAAGGCTGAAGCGGGAAGAAATTAGATCCTGAACAAAAGGAATATTAAAATCGAAGAGAGGAATTGGATATATAATAGGGAGCATTTGCGATTATTCGGAGGGTTTTGGATTGAAAGGACTGGATTCGTTGGATGTTGGAAGGCTTGGCGGCTAAAATATCAATTAAAAATATAAAAATTATGAAATTCAAAAGTTCATTGAGAGACATTGAAAAAAAATTAATAAGAAATTATATTGCAATATGTTTTTTTTAAATAAACAAAGTGTATGACATTAACTTTATATCATTTGCCAATAAGCAAAAAATGTCTTTTACCAATTAAACTATTAAAAAAATTAAAAATATAGCTCGTTCAGAATTTTGCGTGCGCGTGTGTGTGTTTCTGAATGCGTTTTAAGATCCAAAATTTGAAAAAGAAAAAAAAATTAGCAATTATTTTTTTGGCGAAGCGCAGAAATGAGAGTAATAAGAATAATATCATTAGTATTATGAAAAAAATTTGTAGACTAATAGATTAAAACTGGACGCAGACTCATTTCATATATATATATGCTTTGTCCCATGGTCCCTAATATATCTTATAAAACAAATACATATTTATATTGTAGCTAATGAGGGAGTAAGAATTTTCTCATTGTGTGCTTTTTTTTAAAATCTCAGATACAGCTTCTTCCTTTTCTCCACCCCCTTGTAGTTAAATGAGACTGCACCAACTCCTGCCGTTACTCGAAGGACCCCAACACGTCTACAAAGAGGTCGAAAGAGATGCCCTTTTAGCACTCCTCTTCTCGCCAACAGTAACTCTTTTTCTTGGTTCCCCCAGGACCAAGGAAACTGCACTGGATTCTGGGCTCTCCTGCTCTTTTTCTTTCACTTTATTGCATCTGGACAATCTATATATGCGCCTTTTTCTCTCCGCCTTTGAACTGAGATTTTATATTTAAACTAAACATATTTTTCTTCCAATATTTATATGTTAAAGTCAATTGAAAGGAAGCATATGTGTGTGTGTGTGTGTGTGTGGAATTCTTCTTTAAGGGAATCTGTGCTCCGAAAGAAAAAAATTCCGTCATAAGCTGCAAAATTAAGCGAATTCCTCAGTTTTGCAGTAGATGAATACTTGTATTTGAACTTTCCATGGCTTGTAACTCCCCAAATTATAGAATATATATTTTATCAATTAAATTATGTAGGTTCAGTTTCATTGCTCTGCTTCTAAGCTTCAGTTTCATTGCTTTGCTTCTAAGCTTCAGTTTCATTGCTCTGCTTCTAAGCTTCAGTTTCATTGCTCTGCTTCCTAGCTTCAGTTTCATTATTTACTCACTGCTGAAATAAACATTTCTTACTCCTGCTTGGCATTTCAGGTAATCCCCATTCCTATTCGTCATTTTCTCTCTTAAACCAACCTACCCCTTATATTTATATTTTAAAACGATATGTCAAATCAACTGTGTCTTTGTGTGTATATTTAAATAATCATAATTTATTGTACTTTATATTTAGATCTTGTAAAATGGTGAGAATTTTTTTTTTTTTTTTTAATTAATGGCCATGAGAAAGAATTTGTCAGATACACTCCTTCAGAATGCGCTAAGGTTGAATTAAAATAGGACAGATCAAATTAGGAGGGTAGATATATTTTAATCGAATGTAAATTGGACTTTTCTAAAAGCTCAGATTTTAAATAAACAGCTGAGACGTATGACTCCATTTTGTTATTGATCCAATACATATTTATACTTCCAATCCTCAGCCCCTTCTTACTCACGAAAAAAATAGATTATCAACAAAAGAAAAGAAGAAAAAAAGAAAAAGAATAAACTCACAGTATTTTTGATGTGTTGTGTATTGCAATGAACATTGTACAAAGTTCTTACTTTTGTCTACGTGGAATTGATTATTTGTTATTTCTTCAGCGAGCTTATTGAAAGATTTTCTTTTTTAACGCTAATTAATCTTTCTATTGTCGACTTTCATGGATTTCAAATAGTCCTTCCCACAGGAGCTGCGTAAACTAAGCGAAGTTCCAATGATTGATTAAAGAAGGAGATAAAAAAGAGTCAATGACTTATTCTAGAGTAAAATCTGAGTTCACTAAGGCTCTGGAAAAAAGTTCGGGAGAAAATGAGTATGGGGAATCACTCAAACTCGATCATCAAATATCTATCTTTAAGAGTGATTTTAGTAAAGATGCTCTGAAATAGAAAAGTTTCAAAAATTGGTTTACCCCAATCAAGGTCAGTAAACGTTTTCGTTATAAATTTTGCTCATCCCCTTCCTCCTCACCTTACACTAGCCAAAAATTTGTTCCTTTTTTCCGTTTGGTATATAAACTGAATTCGGCTTCTCTGTTTAAAAAATTAGAGGGACCGTCCCACCCTTGAAATAACAAACTTAAATACATTCTTGATGGGCCCTCAAATTAGCCTTGCCCTTGGGTCTCTTCACGATATTCACGATAAAGCCATATACATATTCTTTTGCACAGATTCCTTAAGCTACATTTTTGCGGAATAAATAATACTCACCCCTATTAAACATATAAACTAAAGTCGCACACCTAACACATAGAGGTGTCAAAGTTATATTCACTTGGATTTCTGGTCATGTTGGAATCCAAGGGAATGAGGTAGCCGATAAAGCTGCTAAAAAGGCACTATTAAAGGCAGTGGAGGACGACGTAAAGAACCGATTTTGATTACTTGGCAGCGATGGAACCAAACCTAGAGCAATCGCACATAACTATTAAAATCCACCCAAAAATTTGTAAAACTCAACAAAGTGCAATCCTCTTGCTCTAGACGAGAATCTGTCGTACTGACTCGCAAACGAATTGGGCGCACGTGACTAACGCATGGCCACTACCTCGTGGGACGCACATGTCCAATGTGCTTGAATCTTCAAGAAGTGTTAACGGTGTAATACTTTTTAATTGCTTTACTATGTCCATCTGAAGTTTGCTCAGCTCCTGAATTACACCTAACTCAGTTGTTCTTCATGTGTGACTTTGTCAATGTTCGTATTTAATAAAAGCAACAAATATAGTTCTGTACCCAGCTCTTACATGACTTCGTGATATATCTCATGAGTCATTTGGGAATATTCCATCTGAGCAGATATCTAGTCATCTGTGTAAACATGACAGTTTCTATTCTTTAAGATTTCCTTGATAGCTTCACTTTTGGTTGTCCGAAATATAAATCTGTTCGAGTGTATGTGTTTCAGTTTGTGTCTGAGAGTATATATTTAGCCCGCCAAGCAGGAACTTTATAAATTAAGCCAACTATTCCGCACGATTAATTAATGATTATTTGTAAATAAACATTCAATATCATATAAATACGGGGGGTTTATATTACATGGAATGTTCAAGAACAAGTATTAAGTAGTGAATAATAATTCCATTCTCTAAATAACAAAAAAATAAAGTTGCTTTTCATTTTTATTTTTATTTTGTTTTGTATTTTGTGTAAAATACGAATATTTTGGTTCAAAATAAAGTATTTTTCTGTTTCTAAATAACAATATATATATATATAGTTGTTGAAAATTTTCATCATAGTCATATTCATTGAGTTTCACGAATTAAATCAGCTGACCATTTAAAACTGTTTTAATTAAATTTTGTGTCACAAAGAAATTCTCCTGACCAACTACATAATACAGTTTATTATTATAATATTAATATTTTAATTCTCATTTTTGAGTTGATTTCCAAGTCTAGAATGTATCCTATCGATGTTGGGTTTTAGGTTAACTCTCATTTCAAATGGCAGCTATTCGAAATGGGAGTTAATCATTATTTTTTTCATTTATTACATTAATAATATAACCCAATTTTCATTTTGTGTAAATACAATTTACGACCTTGGGATAATTAAAATGCCATTTAGTGTTTATATAGTGTTTCAAGCAACCGACATTCGCACTCTCATCCAAACTAACATACTCGTTGTTCCCATTTATCATTTTTTTAAATAATTATATTAGTGCTACATACCGTGTTATGTTACTTTTAAATGAAAATTATGTCCGCTAGAGTATTGGAAAATTTTATAATCATGTTATAAGTTAAGTATCTTAATTAAGTGATTATGCTGGTTTATAAAATTTAAAAAAAAAACATTGAAATTATTATTTCAATTCTAGATGGAGAATTTAATCTCGTTGGTGTCCAGTAGATAGTATTAGAGAAATTTTATATTATTTAAAATTTCAAAAGTTTGTTGTATGAACAACCTACATTCCTCCGAAATCCGATAATAATAGTTGAATTAATTACCCATTGATTTGAATGGCTGTCAGGTTTAATGTAGACATGCCTATTAATTTTAATTAAATGATTACTATCAATGAAAACTCTGTCAGCTTTAATGTGGATGTAAAAATTCATTGATGAAATTTTCATTAATGAAAATAATTCAAATAATTTAAGACCTTCGTTATCGTTAAGGATCTTAAGCGTACACTTTTTTTTTTTTTTGCTGGGTTAGCCTCCCTTGCAACCACTAAGGGTCATTGGAGGGAGGGGCTATCTACAGGTTGCCACCCCATTCTAAACACCAATGGCTCAAAATCTGGGTGTTCTGTTTGCGGTTTTATAGCGTCGAATCAAAGATTTGTTGCTAACACATGCTACTTAATCAGAAAACTGACAATAGAAATAGGTAATTCATTCGTAGCGTAGGTCTGTTTCTGAATCAGAGATCTATTCGAAAATGGAAGTGCTCAATCCAAAATATTCCATTCCTTTTTTTTTTTTTTTTCTTTTTAGTGAATTCCGAGGGAATATATCTATTGAGGTTCTTCTCATGGCAGAGGTCCTGTTTAATGTATTCATATATCCATCCATAGATCAGTCATGATTTAGTTACCGTAGAGCAGGAGTCTCACTCCCCCCATCACCCAATTCGCCCTGATGAAGGACTAAAATTTAGGACGAAAAAAAATTTGTGTACAAATCAGTTTTAGTTCTTCAGTTCCCAAGACCGAATCCCTGACTAATCTCTAGTCTTAAAATAATATTTGTGTTATTATTAGCTTTTCAAAACATATATAGAACAAAATTAGTGTAAAATGTAATTTCATAACATCTATTTTTCGTAACTTTTTAAAAAAAGAACGCACATTAAGAGATATATTTAAGAACGTTATTAGGAGAGAGATAAATTAATTATTAGAGATAAAAGGGAAGGCACTCTTGTTTTAAAATATAGTGTCCAATTTGGTATTAAGGATTTTCATTACAAACCCTTGAAATAATCATTCTTGGCCAAAATCGGATGAGAATCGGAGAGAAAGAGATTGGATGGGAGGAGACCTAAATCTATAATCTTCGATTTTATTAGATTGCGAAAAACCTATAATAGATGAGAAACGTTGTTTCTAAAATTTAAATTTAATAATATTTTGACGAAAACACTTGTTAATGAAGAAATTTACCAATGTTCCAGTCACAAGTAAAAAGCTTAGTGGTTGTAGGTTTTACGCTCATTTTTGTCTCCGGGTAGTTTACTTCATTTCGTCATTTAATCCACTTGAATCTATTGGATTTAACACAGTGGAATCAGAAATCACTGAATTTAAATGAATCCACTGAATTTAATCGCGTTGTAGTGACTTAATATCAGCCAAGGGAGGTTGGCGAGGGTCTATCATGCCAGGCGCTACAGGTTCAAGTCTCTACCCGGACAGGCTTTTATCGACTTATAAAATTTTTTGAAAGGTATGTTTAGATCTAGATAAACCCCTCCCCCTCCGCAAGGAAAAAACTGCCTTGTTCCCAATTTTCAAAGTCAATTGCAATCCAAGAAATGTGAATTTATTAATTTATTGGGCCAATCGGCTTGGTGAACTACATTTTGTCTCAATATAAGAGCAACTCGTGAGAATCATATATCATTCATGTGTAACTTTTGAACTGTTTGTACTAATCCGAATCGAGATATTAGTATTTGTATTAAATTACACGTGTCCCTGTTTATGTGACATTTTTAATGATCATATCATATTGACATATATCAATATTGAAAATGTTAAATATAGAAACAAACTTTTAGAAGAAAAAAAAATTACTGCTTTTATTGTACCTAGCTTTATACATTTTCAGATTATACTCTGTATTTCTGTGCACATTTATATGTCCAGCAAGTAATAAATCTTTGGGAACAAGCGGATAAAAGATTATAATTAGAAAAAAAATTATAAAAAATAATCTTCCATGTAGCTTTTTCTGTAACCATGAATTTTTCTTTCTGTAGAAATAAAGGATACATTTAAGGGCTCTAGGATGAAATTTAAAACTCGTTTGGTTTATTTTTTCGAATGATCTATCTTTTTTTTGTCTCATCTGCCCTTTCCGCTCGCAATTTTTATTTTTTTCAAAGTATAGGAGTAAGTTGCACAGGGAAATAAAACGTCTTTCTACTTGGTTAAAGTTCAAATGAACATGTTCTATGGGATAGTAACTAAGATATAGAGACGTCATCAATGAAGTGTGGGTTACAACCCTTACACAAGTGCCGTCGGAATGAATAAATTCCATGTGTGGGAGGAATTCCCAATTTCTCCCACAAGTTTAACGGGAGGACTGTACCGATTTTTCTGATTCCCCCATATTCTTGTTCGTTACATTTACATTATTTCACCCCCATCGTTAAAGGGAGGGCGATTAGGGACGCCGAATCAGCAGATCCTCTGGGTAACCCCCATGCTTGTCGTGGAAGCCTATCAACAGGCAGCAGTTAATCAGTAAACAGCCCCTCTCTCTATGGTAAAAATAGCTGGATAGGAATTTAAAAAATAATTAATAAATAAACGGCATGTAATAGGAAGGATCCAATTCTTACTGCTCTTATATTGGGGCAGTTCTTTTAAAATTTAAATTATTATTGAAAATATATTAGACTTTGGATGAAGACAGTTGAATCTAGGAAAGAGCTTTCTTTTTGAAAACACTATAATCTCTACTTTCAATTTTTTTCAAAAATTTTCTTTTCTTTTATATATAGATTACTGATCAATAATCTGAATTCCATACATTACCCGTATTAACTAATAAGAAGAGTAATAAACTTCAGCACAAGATCACGAACACATACACATGTATTGTAATACCAACACACAAACATGAAGTAAGGACTACATCATTTTATCTTGTACTTCTTAGAATTAGTATGCATTATAAGACAGGATTTTTAGTGCAAGGAGACAGAATAAAAATCTAACTGTCCCAGGCAGGACACGAACCTTGATCTCCTGCTATCCGGGCCGGTGCGTTTTCCATTTATGCTACCAGGACGAGTCTGATAAGTTATTAAATTCCCCGCACTAGTGTCGAGAGTCTAACTAGTGACCTGGCTGGGACAGTTAGATTTTTTATTCTGTTCCCTTGCACTAAAAATTGTTAAAATTTACGTGGGATTAAATACCACAAAAAAAAAAATGTATAAAACTATAAGACACGTTTCAAACAATATGTCGTGGTAACAACGTGAATAGCTTGATTTCCTTTAAGAGAATCTAGAAAAATAGGTCTCTATTACGTGAAAAACATGTTTTGTATTCATGGATTAGTTTGTCGTGAAAATTTTAATTGAGATATACAATTTCATAATTTCATTTTGTAGCTGTATAATATTCACAAGGATGCCCTTATACAAGTATAATACTAATGTTTTTGATATTGTTTTTTTTTCTTTTAAAGTTTTTTGAGTTATGTAACGACAGAAATCTACATTTGACCTTTATTTTTCTCAGGAGTCATTACTGTTAGACTGTTGGAGAGGATCAGTGATATAAATTGAAAGTATATTTTTACAAAGTGTTTGTCTAGATAAGTTTATCAGAGAGGAGATAATGAAAATGTATTTCTTGGATATAAATACAGTCAGTCGCCCATGTGATGTTCCTACTCTACTTGGGAATTCCACTCTGTTATTTTCTCTAGACCTGAAAATGGCATCCAATGCATGCTCAACCATTAGGGTTAGAAAATAATTATCCCTGATCTTTGAATAATGGTTCATTATCACTTAAAACTGAAAAGTATGCTGCCACTTTTTTAATTTTTTTTTTTTTCTAAATTGCAATCTGCACTATAAAATATATATTGAAGTGGTGTTACAGTAGTAGACTGCCATCTTCCAAGGCCCGCATTTCTTAAGGAATTAACAAATATGAAATTGATTCCCCTATGCTCTAATCTAGGCCCATCTCTAAAAATATAACGATACTTTCTATAACCCTAAATATACACTTACTTTTAAGGTTTTTTTTTACAATATTAATATTATTATTCAATATTTTCTATTGATAAATAATATTAATCATGTGAAAATAGTCATCAATATTATTAAATAAGTTTATGTGTTTTCTTTGTAACAAGTGTATAGTGGAATGATACTTTTTTTGTCTTACAAATCAAATTAAAAAAAAAAAAAATACATTTATCATAGATGGATGTGTGTGTATGTGTGTGCTTGCGTGCATTAAATAAGAAAGTTATTTTTCTAAATTAATAGAATAGATTTTGTATAATGTATGAAGCACACAGTTGGTGTATTCCATAAAGCTGGTATTAATCGAGAATCTGTCTACATAAATTATTTAAAAAAAAAAAACAAAAAAAAACACGAGAAGCGGAGAATGGTCTTTTTGGGATATTTTCGTATAAGTGTCAGCGACCTGATTCTTACTAAAAGAAGGTATCATAACTTAGAACAAACATTAAGATAACTAATGCAAAGAAGTAGTCAAGGTGACCCCTTTTTATAAATAAAATAGTTTGATCTCATAATTAAACTTTTTATTTATTTATTTTTATTCAAGAAATTCAGCCTTCACTAGTCTCCAAGAATCTCGACCTGAAAAAAAAGGTTGTTTTTTTTCCATCTTCAAATTATAATTTTTTTTCTATAATTAAATATATAAGGGGGGTTTTATTGGACACTGAGAGGATGTAAAAGCTTGCTTATTACCATGGGTAATTATGGGTGACGACATTTAGGTAAACTCTTTACCATTTATCCTAAGAGACTGAAAGGAAAATATGTGAACTATGTTTATTAGTGCATTCTACACTATTGGAGTAGCCACCCTATTCTAAACTCCTCTATAAAAGCTTGCTTTGAGCCTGACTTGAGGACCTAAGCAAATTTCATAGTAACTTCTAGCAAAATTTAAAAAAATTTAATGTTAATTATTTTCAAATATCGCATTTTAAGCTGATTACATGTGAAGTACTTTATTTTGAAAATCCATGCAGGGATTTCGATTAATCTTTCAATACTGTCAACACACTTCTGATTAGATAAGATTCACATATTAATCTTTTGAATGTAATATCTGCAAAAATTTTGTGTGATTTATACCAAAATAAAAACATTTCATTATTTACTTAGATCTCATATTATTCTTGAATATATTGAATTCTACTTTTTTTTTACTATCAAGTAATAAATCTCTGACATACCTGACATATGGATATATTCAGTCAAACACTCATGAATTCATTGGAATTTATGTTAGCCATTTCTCTAACATGAATTCCTACATTTGTTGGTTTGTTGAATTTTTTAAAACTGTATTCATCTAATAAACGAGGAAATAGCTTGTCAATATTAATCGCATTGTTAGAACAATTTTATGTTAAATTGTGTTTGGTAATACGCCATCTAGGTCATTTAGGTCAAAATAATACAAACACTTTTTTTTTTTTTTTTTTTTTTTTTTTTTAGCGTTTCTGACTTTAAAAAATTTATCCATTGATATTATTTTTATTATTAAATATAAAAACACTTTTTATTTTCCGTACTTCGCGTCTTACCAAATGTTAGGAAAGTATTAGTCAAAAAGTCTAAATAAATTATTCAATATTTTTATATTTTGATTTCCTCTGAATCATAAGAAAGATTTTTGGAAAACAAGCAGTATGAGAGTCTGAAGAAAACCTTCACTGAATAACTGTACCGATCTAAATACAATTTTGAGTGTTCTGCTTTGAACCCCTTTTTAAATTAAATAAAATCTGTATATTGGCAGTTGTCGAATAACCAATCATTTTAGCCTAAAATACTTCAGAGAAATGTGGTAACTGAGAAATATTTCTTTTAAAAAAAATTTTTTTCTGGTACCTCGCTAGTACATTTTGAATTTTTATTAGGGATGAATCATTTCAATAACTTCATTTTTATTTAAATTGTTTAAACTTACACTTATTTTAATTCTTTTAATAAGTACATATTGGCTAAATATAATTAATCGAAATTGATGTACAGAAAAATAATTTTTCTCTTACAAAATGATCTTAATATAATAATAATAAATTATTTCTTATTTTCTGTTGTATATAGATTTAATTTTCCTGTTTTTAATTCTGGACAGCATCTATATGAAGTTTTTGTTGTGGGAGAAAGAGATGAAATTCAGTATTTTCTCTTCTAACCTACACTCCAGTTGATATAATGGGCAATTAATATAAAATCTTGGCAGGTTTTGAGTAGAGTCCAGAGGCGAAAAAATTTCAGTTGTCGGCTAAAAAATTTGCAGCGAATGTATTCGCTGTATTGTCGAATGTATACAACTCAGAACTTAAAGATGCTCCACTCTTCCCAATATTTTAGTTCTCCTCGATAGGAAACACTTCCCATCCCTTCTGAGAGAGGTAAAACCCGCCCCCCACCCTCCGCTTCCCAGATCCCTTGGCCGTGGGAACAAAGCCGAACGGGGGCCCGTTATTTGTGAGGGTGTGGGGGAAGGGGGCATTGATCGGCCGATCCCGGCTATCTCCGACATTGCTCGGCACCCTAGGAATGCAGGACGCCTTCACTCGCTCCCACTGCACTCCCTCCCGGACAGGCTTACAAAATATAACTGCCAATACAACCCTGTGATCTCTATTATGACTAGTGATTCATTTTTAAACTGTACTCTTATACTCTTATAAAATCAATACAATTATACCCTAATTGAAGTGGAAAAATGTCAAATAGGTGGGTTTGTACACTTTTTAAAGATCTATTTTGAGGAAGAGGTCAAAATATTTTTCTTTAACAGCTATGACTAGTTTTCTTATTAGGAAACTATTTATTTTTATTTTATTTATTTTTTTCTTAAGATAGGAAAAAATAATTGAACCTAAGACTACTTGGGCTTGTTTTAATGTAATTTATCAATTTTATAACTAAAAGTTCTTTAAAAATAATAACATATCTGCGAAATCTGTTGAATAGTACACAACTTTCATCTAAATTATACAAAGGAAATTCACAGCAATATCTCTTAGTGCAGTAATGACTAAGGAGTTCTTATTTGATTTCTTTGCCCTTCCATTTTTAATAGAATACTCATCTCCGTGATGTTTTCATATAGGTAAATTAACAGCTCAAAACTATAAACTAAATCAAGTAATAAAATATAAAAATGCCACGCGAGGTGACTAAAACAATATGGCGCCCAAAACTGCTTCATTCATTGTTTGGTCATTCATGAGTTTTATCCATGTTTTTTACTTAACACTAAATGTATCCATAAGTTTATTCAATTATTGTAACATTATTTTTTGTGTTTTTGTAATGTCTCCCTTTCATATTGGAGAGTAACATTTACTTGACCCCACTTAAAATATTTTAACAGCACTGGTGAGTCAACCACGTGACTGTCCTAATTTAATTTCGTATCGTGAAGGATAAAAGTAATCTTAAAAATGTGTCTCAAAGAACGCTTAAATAAGGCAACAAAGTACGAAGATTTTTATTGTAACTGTAATAAAGTAATTAGAAGTTTACCAGTAATGCCAGAAACATCTTAACAGAGCATTAGTCCTAAGTATTTATATAAAATAACAGAGCTGTAGTTAATACCTATTTCTAATTTTTAGGAACTTAAAATAACGAAATATGTAGTTCGGGAATTTTTGATTTGTTTATCATCGGAATTGACGAGACTAGGTTATTTATGAACTATTGAACGTTATTGACTAGAAATCAAAAAGTAACTAATTTCAACCTTTGTGCATTAAAAATGTCCGAAATATCTTGAACTTTTATTTTTGTTTTTTCTTGTAGTTTTATTTTTATGATTTTCCTTGGTAATGGCCTGAAACAACTTGTTGGACTAGGACTTGATTCTTAAAATTGAATTTGTAAAATGACAATTCTGGTTCTATGAACTATTGTTCTGGGTTTTTGTATCCTTTTGTTCAACTAAACACAATAATACTGAAGGTATGAGTTATTGCATTTTAAATTAAATAATAATAGTTTCTTTCATCCATCATTGATAAAAGATTGAAGGATACATATATATTTTAATTTCCTAACATTCAGGTTTAAGATTCTTACATTAAAACATAAATATGGTATTTTTTTTTCCAACTATGATCCTTTATTGTTGCCAGGAAATACAAAAAAAAGTCTTAATTTAGAGCAAATATTGTGAGTAAACCTAAAACAAGTGAAACGAAAAGACATTTAAACAGTTTATGCAGTGAATTGTTAGAACTTGTTTTTTTTTTTTTTTTTTTATCAATGAGAATTTTTTTCTGAGCCTAACTATTAGACGAATTCGTTGGATAAAGCATTTTGATTGTTATTTTCTTCCTCCAGAGCTTAACATATTATTTTTCTTTGATTTATAGATCTTTATTCCACTAATGAAACTGGAAATTTGTCTTAGGTCAACCCAAATTTTAGGTGCTTAGATAAGAAAATATTCTAGAAATAAAAGGTTAAATAGCCCAAGCTTATTAAAATACTTTCTGCCATAAAGCTGAAAATTATCTTTAAAAAAGAAAAACTTTCCTAATGGATAGAATAATATGCATCTTTTTAACAAATATATTCATTTGTTAAAATTGATTTGACACAATTTCTTAAATACTTTTTTCTAAAATTATTTGACTAGTTTCATTTTTTATTTTTAGTTTTTGCTTAGTGATTTAACTTAAAGTTTTGGTTCATGATCTTTACTGTACAAATAAGGTTAATTAATTAATTATTTTTAGATGATTTTTAATATTAGTATAATATTTTACTTAGGATTTCGATACATAAGTATTCCTCGCTCTGCAGGTCCTCTTAATAGTGTTCATTTTCCTTTCTTCTTGAGAATTCAATATGTCTGCTAAAGCATGTCACCATCTTTCTCTGGGGATCTTGAAAATTAAACATGAAGATTCATAATGTTTTTCATCAATGATAACCATCTTTGCCACATGTTCTTGTCTTTTAAATGTGGAATCCTGTATAACTGTCGAGACTTCATGACTGTTTTGATTTCCTTCTCACCCAACATACAATTTAAATATCTGTTTAAGTGAATGGTTGTTCTTTCTCAGGGGCTATATAATCACCCCAGTCCATACATAGATCATGACTGTTTTGACCTCATTCTTTTTTGAATTTTATTCGTTTCTAGTAAAGAACATTGCATTGTTGAATTGAGCATTTAGTACTAATAATTGAGAAGTACTCTCATCATTATAACTTTCTGGAATTTCCAAAGTCTAATTATGTTATAAATTCAAAGACAGATAGTTTTTTCTGTGATTTGATTCTTCTTTAATTTTCTTGTGAACTGATTTCAATTGGTCTCTGTCATTTAAGAAAATAAACCTTTCATGGTTTTTTCACAGCTAGGCCGAGGGGCTCTGTCTTTGTCCCTCAAACCTGCTACTGGTTGAAAGGACAGTATTAAGAAGAAAAAAAAGTTTTATTTTCTAATGCTCTACATAGTAAACCACCTCCAGAACTAGAATGAAACAAACCAGACTTAGATGGAATATATGTATACACTCTTAATTATTTAATAAATTGTATATAAGTGTATGTACACTTATAAAAGCTAAATAAGACTGACTACTGTAAGGCTAAGGGAATTTAAACTATTAATTAATAAAATAAATATTATTAATAAATTGTATAAACTCTAATATCAATAGCTATATAAGCCGTCTATCTCCCACATATCTAAAAATTGAATGATCCTCATTAGAAAATGCTAAAAATAGGGTCCATTCAAAATTAAGTTTAACTCTCATACTTACAAACATATTTATAAATTTTCTGAAAGTGTTTTAGCATCTACAATTTAATATAAAAAAACCAAATTCAGTATTTAAGATTTTTTTTTTTTTTTTTAATATTTTGCGAGTTGAGTAGTAACAATAATCAGTGAGGAGAAGAAAAATTTATAGGGAGGCCAAAATGAAAAATATTTATTATTGTTAGTATTAAATAAATATTTATAGAACTTTGTAGAATTAAAATATTATGTTATAGCATTTATATCTTATAACATTCTTTACAAAAGAAAACATTAAGAAAAATATTTTATAATGTAACTTGGAGGGTTGTTTGGCCCTCTTATTTTTAAAATATTATAACCAAATACGGTTCCTAAGCTTTTCTTTGATAAGCCTTGATGGAATTCATTTTTGGATGAGTGGGTTGGGAATTTAAAAGTTAATCAAAGTGAATAATCGCAAGTATCTTTATTTTTATTAGAAAATTATTAAAATACGTGTGCAAAATTCATTAGATATATTATTTATTAGTGTTCTGACTTCTTTCACGTTTGTAATTTGTCATAGATATTAACCAGGCTTTTGCTCATTCTGCTCTCATAACTTTTTATTATGTTTTTTTGAGGGAATTAAATTGAATGTTTATTAGAGATAGCTCAGCTTAAGTAGAAGTTGGCCATATGTTTTTTAACTGTTGTTTTGTCAAAGATTGACCATATAGGATGATTACCCAGTTCTTCAATTTCTATTTAAACCTGCTTACTGTGAATGCAAGTTTTCTATAAAGAATGATTAAAAACACTTTATCTTATTTATTTATTTTTTAATTATGAGACAAGTACCTTACATATTATTATATTTTTGTCTGCACCATTTATAATATTATAATAATAGATAATTTACCTACATCCATAAATTTATTTTTCAGTATTAATTTCTATACTTTCTTCTTTGGTACACTAATAAAAAATTGTCTTTTAACTTCGAAATAGGATTGCAATGCACTTTAAATTTATTTTGGCCCTGTAACTTCGAGGGTTGGTCGGGCTCTTTTTTTTTTTTAAATATTGAAACTTAGTTTACTATTTAGGTTTTACAATGAATGTATTTCATTTTGGATCAAATTTTTCGAGCAGGAAAGGGTTTATAACAAATTAAATAATTATCAATGTTATGTTATTATTGACCCTTATGTTTGACGTATCACATTTTAAGCAGAAATTTTTTAAAATCTCTACTAATTAATAAAACCAATAATAATTTTTAAACGAACTGGGAGGAAGCTATACAATTATATGGAATAAATACTGCTGGATAAACTTCTCACAATAAAAATTATATTTCTCATCCTCAGAGCTCAGGAATCTTTCAGACGAGAGTCTAGTAATGGACTGACTCTCTTCTGAAAGATTCCTGGGCTTTGAGGATATTGAGTCATGAAAGTACTCATTGTAATCAAATATAGATCTTACCGAGCGAAGTTTAGGAATTTTTATTCCTTACAATAATTTTTCTAATTTTAAGTGAAATAAGGATGAAAAGTAGGTTCTGTCAGCTTTCACAACCATACTTCTGGTTTTCCCTTTTAGTCTTCTTAAAAATTATAATTTTAAATAAGACATTTAATTTAAGAGATCAACTCAAAATTTGCATTATCCAATTTGTCCATACTTCAGTTTCACAAAAAAAATAAAGTAGCTTTTCTACTCATCAAATTATTTGTGAAATTTAAATTTCAACATGGTAGATCTTTCCAACGTAATCTCAGGACAATTCATTAAATTGTAGTACGATTTTACAAAAATATGACAAGTATTTAATGCTGGCGAGTGGAATAAAACTATTTTTTATTTAATTATCTACTTACCTTTTTTGTTCTTTTTTAAAAATAAATGTTGGCCTTCCTTTCAACACTTAAGGTCATGGAGGGAGGGGCTATCTATAGAATGCCATCCCATTCTAAACATCCATGTATCAGGATAAGGTTTTATTTATCGATATAGTATGCCTAGGGCAGGATTTGAACCCAGTTTTGAATTCTACATGCCAGGATTATCAGACCCGAACGGATCCGCTTCCTTGACTCCTCAAATTATCTGATTTTAGTCAGAAATGTACAAATAAGATTATGATAAAATTTTTGAAAATTATTAGTGGAATAGTTCTTTGATTTGAATAAGTTTTTTAGTGTCTCCTCAGTGTGCAGTATTTTTATTAATTTCATTCATATGTCGTATAATTTGAAATTTATTTTTCTTTTTAGTGGAGGAGATGGAGGAGATTTGGAAGATGGAGAAATATTCGATGATGAGGATGATACCCCTGTGGCTCCAGTGGCTCCACCACCTACCATCTCTGGGAATACCATCCTTGATGAACTTAAGAAGAAAGCTAGTCCACCCTTACGCAAGCCTCTCCCCCCCATTAGGCCACAGAGGAAGCAGAAGCGTATGAGAGAGGACGACAGGCCTTTTAAAAGCAATGTTAGTAAGCTTCTAATATTAATTTAATAAATGCTATTTTGATAACTTAACTTTTGAAAATTGAATCAAAATTACACTTTGTGAGTCTAGATTTACTGGTAAAGAAATATATTAATTTCTTTTTCAGAAACTTGTTGACATTGGTGATCCTCAAATTTACTATATAGGTTCTTAGTTCTTAAATCAGAACATATTATTAAGTGTTATACCATACTTAATAAATTCTAATGAAGTTAAAAAATAGAGGAACTTCAATTCAATTTTTATTATAAAGCTAATTTAGCATGTACTTTTTTAAAAATGCAACCCTCTACTTTTGATTTTATGTGTTAGTGTGTGTTTGAATGTGAATGTGTGCTTGTTTATGTATGTGCATGTGTGTTTATTTGATATTGAATGCCTGGATGAATTTACTTCCACAACTCACCTCATTAAAAAATATAAGTATAGAATTTGTTGGGGTTCAGTCTAGGTTGATCCAAAAAAATACATTTTTTTTAGATTGTATTTTTTTTTTATTAACCGTACTGAACCCCAACAAATTCTATACTAATAATCTCCACAGTCAAAACTATCCATTTGAACTTATTATATTAGAGTTTATTACTTATAAACAGGAATTATTAAATGTTGATTTTACAAATGCTCTATAAGAAGAAAACTTCAGAATTTATGTAATTGTACCAACCTGCAATTGAAATTTTGCATATTATTGGTATTGTTTAATAAAATAAAATAAAGTTACAAATAATAATTATTGCTGTTTTAAAAAAAAATTATTTCTCAGTATTTAAACTCCTAACAATTTATTGGGAAATAAGTAATTAGTGTTAAAAAGAATAAGCAAAATATTTAAAGATGGACTGAGGATTCAATGGAGTAATAATTTAATACTTTAATCTTTCTTAACTAGAAACAAAGAAGAAGAAGTGATGATTCAGAAAAACCAAAGGATAAAAATGAGGATGACGAGATGCGAGAGATGTCTCCCCTTCGTGGTGATTGGGAGAGAGTTCATCATAGATCTGGTTAGTTTTAATTTTCTTTTCTTTTTTCATCTGTATTGTGACAAAATTCATAAACCACTTTCTTACATTTGGTTATGATTTGATTGCTACAATGTTCAGTACATATGCCTGAGCATTACTTAAATGTCAATTTCTTAACCTATGTGCCATAAGCATTCATGGACAAATTACAGAATTTAATTATTTTTAGATATTTTTTTCTTCATATTACACTGAATATGAAACTGCTGATAAATAAATAAAATTGGAGAGGTTATTGTGCCAATTTATTTCATTTATATTAAATTCATTTTTCTAAAATTGTCTTTTTTTTTTTTTTTTTTTTTTGTAAGAATACATACAGTTCTAATGAATGTGAATCTTAATTAAAAATGCATGAAATTTATTTTTGAAAAAAGCACGTNTTATGAAGTTATAGCAACTTTTGTTGTGTAGATTCGTTTCATGTACAAGTGAATCAAAATTATATGCAAAATAACACTTTAAGGTGCAAATCTTGAGCTTATCTGAAAAAACAAACAAAATGTAAAAAAAAAAAAATAAATAATAATAATGCCAAACTATGGTCTTATGCTGGATCTCACTTAGCCATAAATACAAACTCTAAATTGTTTCTATTGGCTTTATGGTTTATCAAAAAATTATTTTTTTGCCTATTGAGAGGGCTGAGCAAAGACAAATGATCAATTTTGTAAATTTTTTTTTATAATTTAAAACTCATATACATACTATGCTTCATGTAAATACATAGTAATTGTATTACTTTATTTTTTCAGGGTTTGGAGAAGATCTTATGGATGAAGAAGACGATGAACTTGATGGTGGGAGAAGGGGCATGCGGGGGTTTATGAATAGAAGGAGAGGTGGAAGAAATGGCCGTGGAGGTAGAAGGGGTGGTGGCATGAATAATAGGAGGGATGGAGGTCAGATCTGTAGGTTTTATCTTCAGGGCAAGTGCCAGAGGGTAAGTGATCTTAGTATATTCTCCACCATATAATTAAAAAAAAAACCTTATGTTTATAATTGTTAAATTTAAATTTTGTTACTTAGTGGTTCTGCTTCTTTTACTCAAAACCTTTTTTTAATCAAAAGCTAAAATATTATTGGTGTTAGATCAATTATAAACCTTGGAACATAACTTGTTATATTTTATGATCTGGA
Source organism: Oncopeltus fasciatus (assembly GCA_000696205.2). NCBI lineage: Eukaryota > Metazoa > Arthropoda > Insecta > Hemiptera > Lygaeidae > Oncopeltus > Oncopeltus fasciatus. Next base: position 69,301 of record KZ809130.1, on the reverse strand, counting down.
CATTAATAAAGGTATTTATAGTTTTAATCTGAGAATATGTGACACCAGCATTAATATTTAAGCAAAATCTATTTTGTATGGATTCTAAATAAAGGTTGCTTAAGTTTGGTACCTTAAAAATTGTATTCAATTATTTAAGTTTGTGTCTGTGAACAGTTAAAATAGTTAAGAAATCAGACAAGGAGGCTGGGAGAGATATAGAGACCAAATTGAAAGTCCCTTAAAGTAATATTATTTGGCTAAAGCATTTTATGACATATCTGTTTATTAAATAATTTGTTTAGATTTACAGATCACCTTTTTGAATATACTGTATATGAATATAATGTTTGCGATTAATGATACATTATAATTATCTTGATGGTATTTAAGAATACAACTCTGAGCAAGTCCTCTTTTCACACATCCCCATACCAACTTTAGAAAGGCTCTCCGTTTCCATATTGTTCTTTAACATACGAGAGATCAAATTAATAATATCCTATTTTTTATTTCTAATTCCTCTGGGGAATAAGTACTTTGGTTATCTTCTTCTTATGTCTCCATATGCTAAACGAAGAGTTAATTCTGTTAACTAGTCAGATTAGAATCAATTTTGTTAAAACTAATTTAGTTCTTAGATTAAAAGCAGAATATCTCCTTAGAAAATGACTGGAGAAATTTTGTCAGAAATTAGAAATATGCAAAATTAAAACCTTTAATGTGGAATGAATAGTTGACCGTCAAGTTCTATGAAGAGAGGATTATCGGGAATTCGGTCATGGTAGTTGAGCAATTAAAAACTAATTTGTAACCAAAATAGTTTTTATTTTAGCCAACATTTCAGCCTGAATTTCTGGCCTTCATCAGGGCTAATAGGGTGATGAGGAGAGAGAGAAACCCGTGCTCAACTGAATCTACATCATGACTACACCATGACCGAATTACCGACAATCCTCTCTTCATTAGAACCTTTTTATTGTTTATTTTAAATAAACTTTTTTTGTGTTCTTTAATATATATATGTATTTGCCTTATTTTCAGGGAGGTGACTGTCCCTATTCACATGCCAATCAGCGAAAATATGAGTTGTGCAAGTTCTACATGATGGACTGCTGTGCCAAAAAAGATAGATGTCCTTATTTGCATTCTGAGTTCCCTTGTAAATATTACCACTTGGGTATGAAATGCTTCGCAGGGAAGAAATGCAAGTTTTCCCATGCTAAAATTTCTCCCCAGTTCAGAGCTAACTTACTCAGGGTAAGTTAATTTGTAATATCCTTAATCTTCATTGAAAACTACTTTAGAACAACAGAGAAAAAAGGGAATAAAAAAAAAAAAAATGAAATTTCAAAAAATTAAAATTTGTAAAACATTTATAATTTTTAAATTTCTAAAATAATCTAATAATATTTTGTGCTAAATTGTGAAACCTCTTATTCTATTAGGTCAACTCCTTAGAAATTTTTGAGGAAGATTTGAGGGAACATGCAAGTTCTGGTATATTTTTTGCTCCAAACAATTTTTATTATATCATCTGTTATATTTGGACAACATGGTGTATTAAAAATATAAAATGCAAAAGATAAAAGTATATTTATACAAAAAGAATAATTCTAGTCATAGAAAAGGATATAGAAATAGGTATATTTATAATAAAAATAAAGTGTGACTCTAATTACAAACTTTTAGAACTTTTGATTTTTAATAATTGTATAATGAAACCTTAATAGTTTTTTTAAATATAATATTGAAAGGGCAATAAGGGCTTGGATCATATAAAATGTAAATATATAATAAACATTGTTTGGGACGAAAATTAGAAGTTGTTGATGAGATGATTTTAGCTCTTTCTAATCTAAAGAGGGTCCTAAAATAATAACAAGATATTATCATCTGAATACATATAATACAATATCAAAAATTACTCTTAAATCCTAAGCGGTCTATTTATGATAAACAGCTTTCTTCCCCCCCCCCCCTCATTACTTTGTAGCTTCAGATATCAGATAGATTCTCTCTTTAAAATATTTTTATCTTATTAATTATGTATTTTAATTAAGTAAATGGTATAATTATTTTTTTGTTTCATTTCCACTTTCATCTTCTGGTTCTTCAGGATTCAAAAGAGGTGAGTTTGTTATAAGTATTTAAACAGATTATATTTTATAATAAATAGAATAGAATATTCTACAATGTTAAAATGTAGTGCGATTTCCTTCAGCATATGGAATCACCTCCTCCAAAAGATGATGAGGCTAGGAGGGAACGACGAGAGCGTAACCGGGAAAGGCATAGAGATAGGGAGCACAAGAGTAAAGACCGAAAGAAGGGTCGTGACCGGAAAGACTCAAAGGATGATCGCGATAATGACCGATATACACTGCACTTTAAAGTTGACCCTCGAACTATCTCTGATGAAGGTAAGATTTGATAAATTTCTCCTATTATCTTTATAGTTATGTTATAAAGTTGAAATACTTAGTTTGATGCTAACCTACGAAATTAACAGATCTAATTTTATTCAATAAACTTATAGATTATAATTATGTAATGTTTTTCTCTGGGTATTGCTCCAATAGATGCTTGAAATGAGATTTAAAGAAATGTCTGATTATTTTATTTTAAAATTCAAAATAATAGCTCATATTGAAGGCCTTTCTAAATTCCAAAGAGTCTGAAATAATTCACCACAATCTATGGGGAGACTATCGAGCGCAGTCACTCAATGGGACAGCAATATTATTGGTACTAAATTTAGAACCTTTATTACTATTTAAAGCTATTTATGAATAATATCAGAATAGGACACAACCTAACATGCTTTTTAGGCATGCTAAAAGACATTACTATCCTGAATTCTTATCTCCCTCTGACAGAGAAACCTTCTTCTAAAAGTATGTAATTAAAAAGAAAATTAAAAGAATCATGATCATATAGCCTCCTGTTTTTTTAGATAGCATTATTTTATTCTATTAAATCACGTCACAAATGTTTTCTAGGGTTCTGAGCATGAAAATTACTATTTCTCTTTTTAAAATATTATTATTCTATTATGGTAAAGGGTGTTTTAATAGAAAATATTTTAAGTATAAATGTATTTAGTTTTGCTGTTTCAGATTAATTAAATATGTATTTATTAGGAAAATAAGTAAAATATTTGTGTTAGATCCATAAGTATAAGCATTATGCAATCCTTAATATGAGAAAAAAATCAGAAGTTTAAAGAAACCTCCTGTGCTTTTAAAATTAATTTTTATCCTGAAATTGTGAAACTTGAAATTTTTCAAATTACTATTTGAAATATTTATTTTAAATATGAGTAATCAGAAATACCTAGAAAATAATTATGTCTATAAGTTTTCTGAGAGTTTACTTTTAATATTTATTCATTATAATTAATAAATACTGTGTTCTATGAAGAGAGGATTATCGGGAATTCGGTCATGGTAGTTGAACAATTAAAAACTAATTTGTAACCAAAATAGTTTTTATTAATTCAGAAAAATACTCTCTT
>KZ809130.1:44384-65739 GCA_000696205.2 Oncopeltus fasciatus | reverse complement strand
AATCAACTCCCTACTCCCCCTCTCTCTAAAAAAAAAAAATATCTCCTCCCTTAAAAATCTTGGACTACAAGTTCTCTCATATTAAAAATCCCATAAAAAAAAAACATTAGGGAAGGTGACATTTCCATAGATTTCCAACTTAAACTGTTGAAAAAAGCCTAGCTATAAGTTGCATAGTATCTTTAAGGACATAGATCTATTTATCTGGGGAGTCATGAAATCAACATTTTTTTTTCACCTATTATACATTTCTTCATGCCTATTTTATTAAAATATTTTAATAATTGATTCTTCACTGAATATTAATAATATTTTTTTCACTATTATAGGTTCTGGTATTAGGTGCAGATGGTGCAGGGAAAAAATCTTTGGTAAAAAGCATTGCCACAGAGTGTGGATCTGTGCTGATTACAATTGATGGTCCAGAATTGAACAGGTCAGAACCAGGCGAGACTGAAAGGCTTCTCAAGAAAAAGTTTGATGAAGCATATTTACATTCAAAAGAAGGTCTCTTTTCGATTTATTTATTGTCATTATATACTTAATAGAGGAAACATTCTGTGTAGTTAAATTTACTAGTAATAAGACATGATAGGTGTAAAATATAACTTTTACATTATATTCCTTGTGTTTTTTATATATGCTTATATGCTATAAGTAAAAAAAGAAGCATACTAAGAAATATATTTAATTTCTTTTGTTGGCCCTCTTATTTTTAAAATATTATAACCAAATACGGTTCCTAAGCTTTTCTTTGATAAGCCTTGATGGAATTCATTTTTGGATGAGTGGGTTGGGAATTTAAAAGTTAATCAAAGTGAATAATCGCAAGTATCTTTATTTTTATTAGAAAATTATTAAAATACGTGTGCAAAATTCATTAGATATATTATTTATTAGTGTTCTGACTTCTTTCACGTTTGTAATTTGTCATAGATATTAACCAGGCTTTTGCTCATTCTGCTCTCATAACTTTTTATTATGTTTTTTTGAGGGAATTAAATTGAATGTTTATTAGAGATAGCTCAGCTTAAGTAGAAGTTGGCCATATGTTTTTTAACTGTTGTTTTGTCAAAGATTGACCATATAGGATGATTACCCAGTTCTTCAATTTCTATTTAAACCTGCTTACTGTGAATTATGCAAGTTTTCTATAAAGAATGATTAAAAACACTTTATCTTATTTATTTATTTATTTTATTTTATTTTTTTTAGGGAAACTCACTCCCCTGATAAAGAGTCCAAAAAACCTAATGACCTCAGCCCTAAGTCTGATATTCAGTTACCTGATCCTAAAGGTATATTTCATTCTTTTCTTTTTCTTCATTTGATGCTTATGTCTAAACAGCATAAATTGAAATTACTTTCAGAAGTTTATCTTAAGATTATTTGAAGTAAAATATTTTAAATAAAAATAAATTAAGAAATTACTTCAGCAGCAAGTATTGTATTTTCTTGTCCTATGTTATTCTAAACTTTCATGATTGTATGATTTCATGAAAGAAATGTTACGTTTTTATAGTAATAAAAATAATTATGTTTATTTGTTCTTTTTATTCTAAGTTGGGGAACTAATCAGAATCTTGGAGTGCTTTCTTACTTCATAACCAAATATTCATAGCTATTAATTACTATTTCAGATAGTGGAATAGGTGAAGAGTTACCTGATTTTATCCCTCCAGATTTACCAAAACACCAGCGAGAGCTATACAAGCGTATACAACAACAACAAAGGGAAGCAACAAACATTCAGGTATAACTGTTTGTATTTTTAAAATGAAAAATAGTATTTGTCTTACATATATATAAATATAATAAAAATATTGCCACTGAGGCCTTTGTTTGTTAAAAGTAAAATTTCTTTCTGCTTTTTTTAATTTTATTAATTTTTCTTATTTTTTCCTCTTTATACCTTTTGTACTTCTTGCTAATAGAAAAAGCCATAATTTCTTCAATTTGTTTGATCTTTTCTTTGTAGAAACTCCAGAAAAGTAAATTAATAAATAATATATATATTTTATTAATTGGCTGGATTTGACAATCTCCATTGTAAGGTTACTATTGCTAGTATGTCATGCAATTATGGTAACTATACATTAAACAGTATAATGACCAGGTAATCTTGAATTATTCATTAAGAATATGGTGATAGCCATGATCATTACTTAAGCAAAAAATTTTATTTTATTTTTTCCATTTTTTGATATACGTATCATGTATGAAATATTTGGATCAAGATTGTTAACTTCTTTTATAAATATTTTGTTTGGTTGTGGTTTTTCCCCCCACATTCTGTTCCCTCTCATTAATTGTTTAACTTCTTTTATTTTATTTCTTTTTATATTTTTTAATAATTATAAGCCTCCTGAGGAGACGAAATACTGTCAGAGTAACTTAATGAATTTTAAACCAAGTACTTCTTAATTTCTTATTTGAGAGACTTGTTGATTTATTTGTGTTTTTCAAATCATTTTTTCTCCCCAGAATGTATTCTTTCTTATAATTGATGTAAGAATTGATATAATTGATTGTCGAGATAAACTTGTTTAGATTATTTTAAATTTATACAAAATGTGCCATATGGCTTTATTTATCATATGTTTTTTTATTTTTTTGGTTTTCTTTTTCATCTGGGCTCATACATATTTTAATTTATATGTCTGAAAAGTTTAAAGAAGAATTAAATGGATTATTATTGGCAATTAATAATAGGTTAGCTCCTTCCTTAAAAGGCATTAATCATTTTATGGTTTTCTTGCTCAGGATTCTAATAAGTTTTTTTTTTAAACCTACCATAACTCATCTAGATAGGTGTCTGGTCTTTACTCAGAGTCCTAACTACTACTTAGGACTGATCATGTTTTCTAAACTTACATTTCCTATAATTTTGATTGTATTTTTGTTTTAGAAGAAGGACAGCAGACCCCAATGCCTTCACCATCACAAGATAATGCTTCTAGTGATAGGTAATATTGTACTACAAAATATTATGTTTTAAAAATAATTTTTCACTGAAAGTTAAAAAGTGGAATAAATGTGATATCTTCACTCATAAAAATTTATCTAAAAAGTAAATAAAACAATAAATTGTTTTTATATTTCCCTAATTTACCAAAAAAATAATAAGATGATAAGAAAATTTAATAAAAATTGTTAGTTAAAAATTGTAATGAAAACAATGGCAATTCATGGCAAGACTTTATCCTGAAGAGTATGTTTATTAATGTTCATTGAAATAAATGTTTCTTTTCATCAAGAATGTGGCATTTTAAAAGTCTATTTTGAATTTCAGTTCCCATCATTTCCCTTTTTTTTTCTTCTTTTTTTTACCTGATTTTAGAAGTTTTTTAGTTTTTTAAATAACACTGAAAAAGAAGTACTCAATAAACAAACTTTCCATTTTAAATAAAGACATGTATTTTAGAAAATTGGATCCATTCCTCCATTTTTTTTTTTTTTTTTTTTTGTAAGAATACATACAGTTCTAATGAATGTGAATCTTAATTAAAAATGCATGAAATTTATTTTTGAAAAAAGCACGTCATATTTCTATATTCTAAGTATCTATAAAACTCAAGTTTCCAAGAATTCAAATTTTTTATGTCTCTATGGCTCTGTGATATTGTTTGAATCCAACTGTTTTTACCATACCTTATATTTCATGTATTTGTAGTTATACTGCTATGTTCTTGACAGTACCGTAATGAGTACCGAAGTTAATTCAATCCTTTAGTTCTGAACAAAAGTATTTACGATAGATCCTTTTTTGTTCTTCGTCAGAATAAGGATGAAGTTTAATAAGATTAATTTATTAAAAATAATTGAAGTATAATATATTTATGGAAATATTTTTTGTTAGCCTGAATTTTATTTGTATTTATTTTATTGTTCCTAATTAGATGAGTAATTTCCACATTTTTAAAAAACATACCCTTGATAGTTATTTTATTTTACAATTAGAATTTTTTAATTTTATAAACTATTAGATACAGATTTACTAAATTTTAAATACATTTTGCTTGAAAATAATAAAGTAAGATGTTTATTTATTTTTATTTTATTTCTTTGCCCAATGGTTTCGTCTAAATACTATTAAGTTCTTATATTTAAATATCAGTAGTCTCATACCATATTTAGTCTGTGTAATATGTAAGTATATTTTATATTTATTTGTTTATTTATTTATTTATTTTATTTTATTTTTTTTAGGGAAACTCACTCCCCTGATAAAGAGTCCAAAAAACCTAATGACCTCAGCCCTAAGTCTGATATTCAGTTACCTGATCCTAAAGGTATATTTCATTCTTTTCTTTTTCTTCATTTGATGCTTATGTCTAAACAGCATAAATTGAAATTACTTTCAGAAGTTTATCTTAAGATTATTTGAAGTAAAATATTTTAAATAAAAATAAATTAAGAAATTACTTCAGCAGCAAGTATTGTATTTTCTTGTCCTATGTTATTCTAAACTTTCATGATTGTATGATTTCATGAAAGAAATGTTACGTTTTTATAGTAATAAAAATAATTATGTTTATTTGTTCTTTTTATTCTAAGTTGGGGAACTAATCAGAATCTTGGAGTGCTTTCTTACTTCATAACCAAATATTCATAGCTATTAATTACTATTTCAGATAGTGGAATAGGTGAAGAGTTACCTGATTTTATCCCTCCAGATTTACCAAAACACCAGCGAGAGCTATACAAGCGTATACAACAACAACAAAGGGAAGCAACAAACATTCAGGTATAACTGTTTGTATTTTTAAAATGAAAAATAGTATTTGTCTTACATATATATAAATATAATAAAAATATTGCCACTGAGGCCTTTGTTTGTTAAAAGTAAAATTTCTTTCTGCTGCTGTTGTTACTAATTAATAAGTATTATTTATTACNAAGTTAGGGCTCATTATATATATATATATATGAGTGTGTATGTATAATTACTTAGTAATTAATGAACTTAGAGTTCTTTACCAAAACTGTAATGTTGAATTTTCCAAATAAAACATAAACCAGATTAGTGAGTTCTTTATTGGACCAGGTTTGAAAAGCATTTTCATTTCATTTGTTTTTGGAAGCATTTACATAATAATTATTTAAAATTCGGTTTAGAGCATTTGATGTATAAACATTACTTATTTACCAATTCCGTTGAATTTCTTTTCTCTTTTAAAGCAACTCTCATGATAATGAATAGAATAAGAACTCTTGGCCTATATACTCTTGTGTATATTTTTTTTATGACACTAAATGACATAACTATATAAAATATAAGAACAAAGCAAAAATATAGTATAAAATAATACTCAATGAAACTAAATAGCTATGACTTATTTCTTATGCTCAAGGAAACTAAATTGCTTTGACTTCTTTTTTATAAAAACATAAATTTATTTTTTGATGCCCAATATTTATGCATGTCATATTGTTGGATAGTGATACACTTAAATTCTGACTAATTCTCATCTGATTTACAGGATGAAGATGAGATGGAAGAACGAGAAGTCATAGAAGAAAAAGAATCTGAAGACTTTAAAGATGAAAATTGGTACTCTTCTGAAGATGATGAAGATGGGAAAGCCTTGGGAAAAGTAACAGTAACTGACTTATTAAACAAGTTAAAACAACAGCCTGTACGAACCCCCAACCCTCCTAATCCTCAGCCACCCCCCACAACAGTTATTCCTTCTGCTGTAAGTTATTGGATAATAGTATTTGCATATTAGTTAGTTTTTATAAAAAAATGAAATATTTGTTGTATTTGTTGTTAAGTTAATGAAAGATATTCCATAAAATAACTGAACTATTTTACATTCTCCAGAAGTATAAATTTTTCTCTTTCATATTTGTGGTGCTAATGGTTGCCAAATCAAAATCTTGTTTTACCTTTTACTTTGATTATGAAAATTTGAATAGCACATGTATGAATCTTATTATAAATAGTACTAAGAGGCCAAATTTGAAACATCAGGTCAAAAATTGTTATTAATATAGTAATTTTCAAAAATATACACATTATTTGTTTTATAACTTTATTGGCATTTCTTAAAACACAGAAAATTGGCATTAGCAAGCCAATTACACAAATCGCCCAAAGTTATTAACTATATTAATATTGTTTATCTATTTGAATTTGGCACTTGGGCACACACACCTCATTACTCTGTTCTATTTCAATTAAAAAAAAAAAAGCGAATGAAATGTTAAGATATTAAAGAATATAACAAGAAGGATTGAATCCCATTCCCTTTTTTTTTTAAACGATGAAACCAAATTTCTTGTTTGAGCACCGATGAAAGTTGTGTGAAGGATTAGACTATTTGTTTATAATACATTTATAATTTTATCTTTAAAATTACATTTCTATATTTCTGTTTCTTATTTACTTCAGAAAATTCCAGAACAGACATATAATTTTCCCAAATTTGTTTTTAATTTATAGATCTTGCCAGATATAGACATCAGTGTTGTATCTAAACTTCTTTCAACTGTGCGGGAAACTATTCAGCAAAAGCAAAATAGTGATAATCTTATCAAATCAGCTGCATCTGCAATATCTTCTGCTGCTGTTGTTTCTACATCTGCACCTTCTATCACAACAGTAGCCCCTACAGTTCCTAGTGTCAGCTTAAATCCTCTTCCTCCGCTCACAGCACTGCTTGGCGGAGAGTCTCAACCTCCTGCTGAAAAAAGGTAGGTGTATTTATTTCATGTTTCCATATAATTTGATTTTTGCATTATTTATTTATGGCTATCATAGGAATTATTTATTTTTTAATTCATTATTTTTATATTTTATTTTTATTGTTCAGATTTTTAAGTGAATTTATATATTATAATTAACAATTGACACATTGATTTAGTAATTATAAGCTCATCTGTGTTAGGAATTTTACAGATTATAAATAATTCTAGTTTAGTGGCCAGTAAACATTAGTTCCCCTGCAATATAACATATTCTCAGATTTATTCTGCCTTTTAAAAATCAATGGCTAAATGAGCTTATTAAGGATTATGATAAGAAAATCTTCTGCTATTATTCGAGACAGTAGTTAGATACTTAATTTTCTAATAAAAATCACTTTGATATTAAAAATTTTAATAATCAAAATACATTGCTGTTTTCTTAAATTTTTGTAATTTTCTACTGGCCCAAAACTTGATTATCACTAAGGTAGGGGATAAAGGAAAGTTTTGATGTATGCTATTGATCAGTACTTGCACCAAGTTGCTGTCCTATTCAATTTGAATGTTCTTATATNAAACATGATAAGTATAATAGTAGAGCAATAAATTGTCATGGAATTTCACATTAAATTAGGTAAAACCCCTACTGATACCTATTTATTAAAAAAAGTTTATGGTGATGAATGTTTATCACATGTGCGAGTTTTTGAGTGGTTCATGCGTTTCCAAGATGGCCAAAAATACGTTGGAGATGACCACCCACTTTGCCCCTCCATATTTTTATTAATGTCATTATGAAAACAATTGAAATTTTTAATTACATATGTTAAATCTTGGACATCCTATTTTTGTTATCTGGAATGACATGAACAGCTGTAGTTTTGTGTTTTGTTTTCCCTTTAACAGCTTTGCTTGTGTTGTAATTATGTTTTTTAATTTCCAAAGTAAAATTTGTTTTAACTTTGAATCAGAGTAAGACATGCTACATTATTCTTAAATATGTTTATATACAAGTAGTTTGAAGAACAGGGTATTTGTTTTAAATGTTTCAGACAGTGTGGATAGTAGCATTCTTTTTCTTTCTTGGAAAAAAAGTAGTTTTATAAAAGTGATGTAATTTATAGAACTTGGTTCGAGTGCTACTTATTTTCATTAAAAAAACAACAACATTGTGTGTTATTTTTTTAAATTTAATTTTAGAAATGAATGTTTTATGTTGCTTAAACGATTTTTAACATTTTGATGACTCTGACTCTTATCTGTGTAAATTTCTGTTGATATAGAGTTTTGTAGCTCCCAGGCTTTTTTACTTTACCCCTCTTTGCAATTAATTTTGTGCCATAGGCTATAGAGGCAAATAAATCAATATTAAGATCTTCAATCTCAAGCTCAACTTGAAAAGTACAAGTTCCGATTTAGGTCCTTTTCTAATATTTTGTAACTTAAAAACTTTTTTTTCTAAGTATTACAATTTATATACTAATTTGTAACCAAAATAGTTTTTATTTTAGCCAACATTTCAGCCTGAATTTCTGGCCTTCATCAGGGCTAATAGGGTGATGAGGAGAGAGAGAAACCCGTGCTCAATTGAATCTACATCATGACTACACCATGACCGAATTACCGACAATNATTTAATCTTTCTTCTTATTCTTTTAACTAAGAAAGGTATTTTGAAGTTGCCATAAAAAATGTTTTTGGAAGCTTATTAAATATTTCTTCTGTTTGTACTTACCAAATATATTATAATTATAATCACTAGTATATGTATATGAGAATGTGAATTTAAGTATGTATGGGTATGAGAGAGTGTGTGTTTTAGTAATATTATATGCATAAGCATGCATGTAAGGAGTATAGAAAATTCGTCAACTTTTTTTTTTTTTTTAAATAAAACTTTTCATTTGAAATTTAAATACAAAAAGAAATATAAGTATATTATCAAACAAAAAATATAGGAATAGGGTCTCCTATTATATAAGAGTAGTTCATTTATTTTTACTTTTTTACTTTAGTATGTAAAATATTTAGTTAAGGGTAATGATTCACAAAAAATATTTGTTTATTACACAATAAAGATATGTGGTAGAACTACTATTAATAAATTTTAAATAATGCTCTAGGAGCTATCACTTTTATTTTTCATTAAAAAAATGGGTATCAAGTATTTAAGAGTATGTAAAAGTTACCATAAAACTCTTTATGTAATAATAGAAAGACCTAGGAGGTTAAAAGTTACTGTGTGTTCAGACATATCCATACTTGTATATTTTAGTCCCTATTAACACGTCTTTTGGCTTAATTTTTCTTTAGCAGTGGTATATTAAACTACATACTATGGTACTTGTCCCATTGTAAAGTAAGGGCAGTTTTGGGGTATCCTTTTTTGTGTGATTTAAGCATAGAATAATGCTTGAATGTGTAAATTACTTTGAAAAAATTAGATAAATAAAATTCTACTGCAAAACTTTTGTAGTACCCTTTGTATAACATATTGATTAATGAGGGAAATTAGATCAGTGAGAGTGAGGCTTGCCTGCAACCTCAGTTTTATTTTAAAATTATTTTTTCAGTGCTGTATGAAATAATTGAACATTCTCATTAAAAACCACACTAAAATGAAATTACACTGATTAAGTTAGAGTAGTTATTTAAAAGAAAAGAAAGAGTGAGGGTTTACCTGAAACCCAAAATATTTGATTCATATGAATTATATAAGAAATATGAATTATACTAGCCAATTTAGCTCTTGCCTGAAGATGTCATTTTAACTTTTTTTTAATATCTATATAAAAAGTTTTTTTTTTTTTTAAATCAATGTTGCAATTTTTCTGTATTAAATATTAATTGCTCCTTAATTAAGTCTCTAATCATACATTTTAAAATAAATCAATTGTTCAAAATTCTCCACAAAAAAAAAACTTCAATCAATCATCAATCAGGTTAAATTTATTGCACTGAAAATTGGGGAAGGGGGGAACGGGAAAGAACCTCTTTAATAATTAAGTTGGTTTCAGTCAAAATAATACCTTCAACAGTAATAATTCCAACCAACTCATTTACTACTTTTTTTTAAATTTTATTTAAAATGAATGGAACTATTTATGAAGGAGATAAGTAGAATAAAAGAATGGACGGAAAATATAAATTCTTAAAAAAATACCTTGCTCTCATACTAGGTGTGTCTATTAAATAACGAGACTGATGCTACTACAGAAGAACTAAGCATGTGCCAATTCCGAAAGACCGACAGTTTACAGCATTAAGCCTTCTCTTTTGATTGCAGAGCCTCCCGTGCTTGTCTAGAAATCATTCTGGCCATAAACTTCCTTTATGTAGGAGGTGTTTGTTTTGTTTTACCAAAAAACATGATAAGTATAATAGTAGAGCAATAAATTGTCATGGAATTTCACATTAAATTAGGTAAAACCCCTACTGATACCTATTTATTAAAAAATGTTTATGGTGATGTATGTTTATCACATGTGCGAGTTTTTGAGTGGTTCATGCGTTTCCAAGATGGCCAAAAATACGTTGGAGATGACCACCCACTTTGCCCCTCCATGTCCAAAATGGTTGAAAATATCAAAAAGGTCAGTTATCTGGTTCGATCAGACCGTCGGTTAAAAATTTGTGAGATTGCTGAAACTGTTGGAATTGACAAAGAACGCATAAGGCAAATTTGAACATGCAAAAAGTGTGTGTGAAAGTGGTGCCTAAAATTCTCACAATCAAACAAAACGAAGCTCGTAAAAAAGTGTGTACTGACACTTTAGATGCCATTATAAATGACCTGAACTTCTTGGAAAGACCATGTGGCAAATTTTGGTTTTTCACTTACGATCCCGAAACAAAATGTCAACCCATGCTTTGGAATGGTCCAATCTCACTGAAAACTAAAAAAGCTCAAATAAACAAATCGAAGTTCGAAACCTTCACTGGGTTCCTGAAGGTCAAACTATGAACATTAGTACCCTGAGGTGCTTGCTAAACTCTGCAAAAGAGTAAGGAAAAAACAACCCAAATGTGTGTGTAAGAACAAGTCATGGGTTCTGACAACGTGCCGGCTCACAGTGCATTGTCTGTCAAGCTGTTTTTAGCCAAGTACAGCATCCCAATTTTAGACCATCCGCCTTATTCGCCTGATCTGGCACCATGTGACTTTTATCTGTTCCCCAATCTGCATTAAAAAGTACAAGATTTTAGTCCGTTGAAGCTGTGAAAGAAAAAGTGGCAAATTGAACGACATCAGTGGTGTCATGTAGGAGCTCATAGAACGAGACTTCACTGTTTCAAATAATGGAAAATTTGCATGGAGCACTGTAAGGATAGAGGAGGAGTGTATATTAAAGGTAATAAAAACTAAATATGGATAAATTTAAAATAAAATATTTTACAGCAATAGTCGTTATTTAATAGCCACACCTCTTATGCCTAATGTGAAATTGCCTAATCAATTCATATTTCCATATTTCATTTTCAGTTTAGCACTGTTTTTAGTTTAGATTGAGCAACGTGTCATTTATTCCTCCTCTATATTGATAAGATTATAAGAATCAGACAATAACAAATTCGAATATTTAAAAGAAAAAGTGTATTTTCATAATAGAAAATAAAGTATTGTAATCAATATGAAACTTCATAACCATAGCCCCCTTAACATTCAATGTTATATGTTTCAGGATGTGTATAATCCCAAAATGAAAATATAAAACTCTAACTCTCCCATAGATAAATTTTGTTTAACACTAATTAAACTCATAGAAAACATAGATGAATTTAAAATGAATCTTCTGAATTAAATAATGACTTTAGTTGTGGTATTTAATCTCACATTCAATTTTACAAGAAATGCAAGGGAGTCAGAATAAAAAAATCTTACTAGCTCAGCCAGGACATGGTCAGCATAACTGCCCGAAAAGAGACCCGGGTTCATGTCCCCAGCTGAGGTAGTAAGATTTTTTTTATTCTGACTCACTTGCTTTTCTTCTGATTTAAAAGTTACTTTACAAAAATGGAAACCTTTTGAGATACCTAAATATATCATCTAACAAACATCAGATCTAACTTAGAAATTGAAAAAAAATTAATAAATAATTATATTGACAGAGAAAAAGTAAACTAATATAATACAAAGAAAACAAAACAAAAATTTTCTCTAAAGAAAATTATATAAAGAAAGCAAACATAGAAAGAATTGANTTTATATTTTATTTTTATTGTTCAGATTTTTAAGTGAATTTATATATTATAATTAACAATTGACACATTGATTTAGTAATTATAAGCTCATCTGTGTTAGGAATTTTACAGATTATAAATAATTCTAGTTTAGTGGCCAGTAAACATTAGTTCCCCTGCAATATAACATATTCTCAGATTTATTCTGCCTTTTAAAAATCAATGGCTAAATGAGCTTATTAAGGATTATGATAAGAAAATCTTCTGCTATTATTCGAGACAGTAGTTAGATACTTAATTTTCTAATAAAAATCACTTTGATATTAAAAATTTTAATAATCAAAATACATTGCTGTTTTCTTAAATTTTTGTAATTTTCTACTGGCCCAAAACTTGATTATCACTAAGGTAGGGGATAAAGGAAAGTTTTGATGTATGCTATTGATCAGTACTTGCACCAAGTTGCTGTCCTATTCAATTTGAATGTTCTTATATCAACATCATCAAATCTTTTTATTTATAAGAAATTATTGATTACTAATATTTAAAAAAAATCTATTATTCTTTTTAAGTCTTGTGTTTTGTATCTAATATGGACACCTTGTTTCTTCATGACTTCATGATTTTCAGAGATGTCAGTATTAGACAAAACTGAGAAAAATAAGATTTAAATAGAATAATAGTGTTTGTATACAATTTGACCAATTTCCCATACTAAAATATACACAACTAATTTAGTGGTATAAAATTATAAATTGAAAAATTTTGAACTGAAGTGTTAGCACTGGATGCTTGAAGTAATTAAATTTGTGCGAGGCCAGGTGAAATTAAAGGGTTTAAATGAAGGGTCACAATTTTTAAATTACTGTACCTTCCAGACTGCTACACTAGTGGCTTTATTCCTCTTAACAATCTCATTGAAAACTACATATTTTGTTCTTATAATTTTCATTGTATATCTTTCTGTCATTTACACCTCAAATTTATCATTTGTTGGTTTCTTTATGTCCAGACGAGTGAGAGATCCGAGGCTGAGGGGAAACAGCAGTGAGGATGATGTAGACCTTAGGAGGCAGGATGTTGATTTGCGGCAGCTTCCATTCAAGCCTGCTCCCATCCAGCCACCAGCTAGTGAGATTGATGCCTCAATCACTGCTCACCCGCCCATTACATTCCAGCTTATTCCTCTTAGTCCCCCCTCACCACCTGACTACTCACATCTTTCTGCTAAGGTCAGATATTTAAAAAAAAAGTAAATTATTGAAATTGACTTGATTCATCAAATTATAACCCTCTTGAAATTAGATATGTTTATAGATTATGTTTCAAGACCTGTAGATTCTTAAAACTAAAACAAAGAATGCCATACCTCATCTATCATCTTCAAGGGGGTTAAATTAAATTTTAAAATTTCTCTAATAATCTAATAGTTCTTGCTCATTTAAAATTCAGAGTTTTGTTGGAAATGTAATAAAATTAAGTCCTGTCTCTTAAATGAAAAATATGAAGTTGGATTAGTGACTTTTAAAAAAAAAATTTCCTAAATGAGCGTTTAGAAAATACTAAATTTTGAGACATGGGATATACTATTTTCATTTTCAGTTGGGCAGCAGTATTTAATTTTGGAAAAATTAACTATAAAAACCTATATGTTTGCAGAAATTTTGCCATTCTACTACTTGGTTTGTAAAAGTCTCATTATTATTATGCTATTTTTTTTTCTGAATGGTGGCAAAAGTGACCTAAAAGTAGACTATTTTTTTAAGGCGCCTATAAAGACAAAAAATTGTTTTTTCGGGTGATAATTCTCATAGCTAATTTTAAATTACTTATACTGCTGCAAAAATGGAAATTTTTATTTATGCGAAGTAAAATATGCTTAGGTAGCTATTTCTGAACTCTTAAAACAACTTAGGAACATAAATTCTTTAGAATAATTTTAAAAATCTATTCGATTTTTATCAACTTAAAAAACTATCGATTTTCAATCTAATGGGTGGAAAAATTCTTGATACTTGCTTTGATTGATTCTGCAAAAATTGAGTCACTTTAATATTGATCCAAGTATTCAACTGATATAATTTGCATTGTATGCAATAATGAAAAACTAAGATAGTTAATTCTAAAACTGAGGTAGTTTAAACCTATTTTAGTTAAAGAACTTAGCCATTGAGATTGTTCTTGTGATTGATTTTTGAATAATTTTCTCTAGTAGTTTTTCTGATCCTACCTATTAATCAACAAAAAATATGAAACATAAATTTGTAAAAATGTTTTGCAACTCTTAAATACAAAAATAAAGGCTATCTTCACTGCTGACCTATGCAAATTAGCCATAAAATCAAAATATATAAGCTAGTATTTTAATTAAAATTTATTTACTTTACTAGCTGTGCATCTTACACTGATCTAGTTTTATCTTTGTAGGCTGCTTTAATGACCCTTATCTCTTGTAATCCTTATTCATTCAAGAAATACTATTGTCAAAGTCAAAGGAACATTATATTTATAAAGACCATTTGATTCATCCACTCAATCCAAAGTTATTGCAGTTTAGAAAGTAGATTCCCAGGCCTTTTCATAATGTTTTGCTTTTTTTTACTTATGGAAAGGCAAAAAAATGCAGCATAGGCTTTGTTTATAGTGATAAGTGACTAAATGAATGTCACTGTCTTTATTGGTTAGGTCATTTATCCCTATAGTAAAATAAAAATTATTATTTTTATGTAAATGATGAATCTCACACAGGCCAACTAACTACGAAAAACTCTATAATATTTGTCAAGAAATCAAAGCAGATTGACGTATTTCATTTCGCAATTTTGCTCAGGTGTTAAATATCAACCATAAAAGTTTTAAACCATTTACATAAATTGGATAATAAAAGTAACGAGTTCCTTGGGTTCCATTTAAGAATCACTCTTGAAACAGAATGAAATTCAGTAAAATATTTATTACAGGTGATGGAAAGTGGACAGAAACAATAATAGTGAGCAAAAACTTATATGGTGAAAATCTGGGAAGCATTGACCTGGTGGCATGCCTGGATTGATGCCAAGCTAGATGGTGCTTAATGTTTGGTGGTATTGTATTGGAAGGGAATCATTTATCTTGAGCTATTTGAGCTTGGTCAAATCAGTCTCTACTGTCACCAANTTATTATTATTATTTTTATTTCATTTGTTTTATTTTCTAAAACTTAAGAATTAATTTCATATATCCTATTTATAGAATGTGAATGATCCTCGTCTAATACGATATCTGCCTGGAGGAGGGTTGGTGTCTGTTGTGGCCCCTCCCTTACTTCCAACAGGGATCTGTTTGACAGCTCCTCCACGACCTGCCCCAGTCTCACTGAGGGACCCTCGTCAAGCACGTATTCTGCCCAATGACCCTCGTCGCAAGCGAGCTGACTCTGACCTCAGGCAGCAGGCCTTCAATCATGTTGATGTAGACTTGCGCCTACATCCTTCACACCTAGCCTTTAAGTAGATGAATCCTACCTTGTGTATATTTATCAATTGTAAAAAAATTGTGTACTATAACTTTTTGTATTATGAGTTTTATCACAGTAGATTTTTTTCCTTTCTTTTAATGTAAATAATAAAAAAGAGACATCGATTTTATTTAGAGGTTTTCGTTAATAACCTCTGCAACATGAAGAGACTTCTTTTTCTTGTTATTACAAGTGAAAATATAGAATAATTATGGTTTATTATTATTATCTACTTTAATATGTTAGTTAGTTTTAAAAATAGACTGCTCAATATAGTTTAAAAAGTGATAATTCCTTGAAATGTAGTCTTCTATTATTATTAAAAGCCATGACTTTGTAAGAGTTTGGCATGCCTGGATTGATGCCAAGCTAGATGGTGCTTAATGTTTGGTGGTATTGTATTGGAAGGGAATCATTTATCTTGAGCTATTTGAGCTTGGTCAAATCAGTCTCTACTGTCACCAACTTATTAGATTGAAGCTGACTATTTAGGAAAAAGGGCCAGAATTTATCATTAGGAAAGTTCTTGTTTTCCATCAATTTTAATACATTTGAGTCTAGTGAGACCATATACATTTTAGTGGCTAGGAAAAAATTAATAGAGCTTGACTGGGAAGTTTTGATACATCCACTGTATAGTGTGGGCCTCACTCCATATGACTACAATTTGTTTCGCTCTCTACAGAATTATTTTATTGGTATAAAGCTGGTATTTGATAGGTTCATCAAAAGAAGCTTAGGCATCACTTGGCTCACTTTTGCCCACGAATCTCAGAATTTCTGTAGTGAGAAAATTTTGGGTTTACCTGAAAGTGGCAGTCATAGATCCAAATGTTACTTTATCAGAGTTTGAATTTTATTTATTTATAAATTTGCTTTGAAAAATTTACAGGAAAAACAACAAACTAATCTGAAATTACTTTTTTTCCCATCCTATATTTATATAAGATATAGATATAGATAACTATTTGTAGCTCAAAACTTTCTATGTACTCCTGAAAGTTTTTATTCTTTTCTTTTCTGAAGTCTTTTCAATGCTTTGTTTTGAGCTTCTTTTATTTTTAATTTTTTTTATTTTTTCTTTGACTTATACTCTTCCCTGTGGTCCTAGACTCCTTATTTTTTTATTTAAGTGGTATTTTCTCCTTCACAGGCCCTTGCTACCTCAGCACTTGACCAGTGTTCTTCATAGTGGGTATTTTCTTCTTTAAACCATAAACCTCTCTAGTAGTGCTTTGTACTATTCCTCACAGACATCCAGAGCTTTTTTGGAGGATGCCAATTGCAACTCTTTCATATTATTTCCATTTGACTTTCCTGGGAATCACAATCTGAGTGTCACCAAGCAAGAGTTTATAATAATGCTCAGACCCGAGCTTACTCTTCTCACTACTTTCATGTCGGTGAAGAAGATTTGTTTCTCTTTCCTGCCACTAAACAACTTATAGGTCTGCTTCTTTCTCTTCTCTTAGCCTAAACTTTAATTTTTTGGATTCTTATAAGCTTGAAGAAGTTTTCCCAAGAACAAATCTCAGAGGATTTTCAATGCTAAAATCAATGAGTCTCCGGCCACCCATCCTACCTTCCCACTTGATGTAATCTCACTCCTTATATTTATGTCTTATTGTGCTTCTATTGCTACCTGAGTCTATTATCCTTTAAAAGTCTTGATAGATGTTATTCATGTCTCTATTAACAGTTCTCAGTAGGTGTATAAGCCTAAATACATGTTGTCCTTCCAAATAAATAAATAATATAAAAGGTACAGTTTTTCTAAGCCTTTTTCCCCTCTAATTATTAAGTCATTAACCATAAATAGAGTATATACTTAAGCCATACTTGCCAAAGATTTTTTCCTCCTAAATCTGAAAATTCAGAACATATCATAAGAAAAAGAAATTTAAATGAAGTAATTCTCATAATATACTTATTCTATCACTTATGATACCATTTAATGATCTTTTTTTATCTTATAGTATGGTATGTTATAATAATACCTTAAATCCATTTTATTATGGCTTCAGACTTTGGTGAGGTTTTCAAAGATGGGATCTGATGATTGTTAATCAGTCACAATGTTGTATTAATTATTGTTCTTCAGATGTTTTTATGTATGAATTTTCTTTAGATTTATTCAGATACAATATGCATAGTTTAATGCTATAATAGGTGAGGTGGATTAATTGGATGAATTTAACATTATGAATTCTGGCCAATTATGTTTTCACGATTATCTTCTTTATATATTTATTGTGAAGCTAGTTTAGAACTTATACACATACAACAAAAAAACACTTATTTAAATTGAAAATTTCATTTTCACTTAATTTATTTTCTAATACTTAAAAATTATTATTATTANATTATTATTTTTATTTCATTTGTTTTATTTTCTAAAACTTAAGAATTAATTTCATATATCCTATTTATAGAATGTGAATGATCCTCGTCTAATACGATATCTGCCTGGAGGAGGGTTGGTGTCTGTTGTGGCCCCTCCCTTACTTCCAACAGGGATCTGTTTGACAGCTCCTCCACGACCTGCCCCAGTCTCACTGAGGGACCCTCGTCAAGCACGTATTCTGCCCAATGACCCTCGTCGCAAGCGAGCTGACTCTGACCTCAGGCAGCAGGCCTTCAATCATGTTGATGTAGACTTGCGCCTACATCCTTCACACCTAGCCTTTAAGTAGATGAATCCTACCTTGTGTATATTTATCAATTGTAAAAAAATTGTGTACTATAACTTTTTGTATTATGAGTTTTATCACAGTAGATTTTTTTCCTTTCTTTTAATGTAAATAATAAAAAAGAGACATCGATTTTATTTAGAGGTTTTCGTTAATAACCTCTGCAACATGAAGAGACTTCTTTTTCTTGTTATTACAAGTGAAAATATAGAATAATTATGGTTTATTATTATTATCTACTTTAATATGTTAGTTAGTTTTAAAAATAGACTGCTCAATATAGTTTAAAAAGTGATAATTCCTTGAAATGTAGTCTTCTATTATTATTAAAAGCCATGACTTTGTAAGAGTTTTTATTATATATAATTTTATATGATCAAAATATAGAGCAATAAAATTATTTAAAATAATTTATTTACAAATAAAACATATTTTCTTCATACATTGTTAATTTATTTAATCTTTGATTAATTCTGATAAGAATTAGACAAAACCGTTTATTCCCATGTATTAATTCAAAGTTATCAGTTGCCCCATCCATTATTTATTAGTAATGGATAATGATCATAAATCACAAATATATCTGAGTTAGATATATATAACAGAGGAGTTCTCTTTTATTGTTTCAATTTTTCTAATTAACAAAGCAGATCATTTAATCTTTTTATCAATGCTATTCTATATTTATCTCATAAAATTCTTTGGGGCTTTTAATAATTGCCGTTAAAATGTTTCTAACTTAATTTTGGGTTTTAAATATAAACTCATGGAATATCACTATTTTTTCTATCTTCTAGACTATTTTAATCATTTATTCAAATGAAGCTATATATCAAGGTAAAGTTTGATTAAACTAAAAATTGTGGCCCCTAGACCCTTAGACATTTTTTAACAAGTCATCAGAGTTCAAGTTAACTCCTACAATAATAATGTGATTTTCATTAACAATGTATTTAAAATTGATTTTTATTTGAACAATGTATGCTTCTGATTTTGGTTTTCTGTTGAATCCCTGTTAAAATCTTTAATTTCACTCTCCTATTTTTGTTTTTCCTTTTTTCATATCTTTCTACCTCTGGCTGTTGTGTCCCATTCGACACATTACAATTAACTGATGGCTTCTC
The DNA here is from genome assembly GCA_000696205.2 of Oncopeltus fasciatus. Taxonomy (NCBI): domain Eukaryota; kingdom Metazoa; phylum Arthropoda; class Insecta; order Hemiptera; family Lygaeidae; genus Oncopeltus; species Oncopeltus fasciatus. The sequence continues at coordinate 46,555 of KZ809130.1, read as the reverse complement.
CTGACCATCACGCTTGTTTATTCAGTTCTTTCTATATGGCACTATCAATTCAACCTATATGATTCTTGAATTAATCTCTACATTTATCTGAATGAGGTATATAGTGTATACATATTGCTGTTTTGGAAAAACATATTTATTGTACTGAACGATTGCTTTCAAAATGCCAAGATCGTTGGCATGTGTCCACTGGTTTACATTTTCTTCCTTTTGGGATTGCTGACTGTTGTCATCAGCTTGCTTGAGTGGCATGGTAGGTGATTCTGTACAACAGCAGTAAACAGTGGAAAGAAAAAATCTTTCAAACACGAGCTGTGTAATTTAAGCAGGTTTTCCCATGCTTCATTAATTAAAGATGGATATAAATAAGAGTTAATGACAAAATTTAATTTACTAGCCAGGGAGAACAATAATCTTAAATGTCCACTAAGTTTCATGCTCGACTAGGAAGATACAAAGAAGAGGAATGCACTGACTCATTACATTCATAAAATTCTTCCTTAGTAAGCATTTTATGTAAAAATGTTGTAGAACATGAGCTTTAGAAAATTATATTTTACATCTGTAATGTTCCATAAATTTTTATACAACAAAGAAAATATTAACCTCCACTTTCCCTCTTCGAATTAAAAATTAATTTCTTCAAGAGTTTTCAATGAAAAGCCTGAATACTGAATTTGGTTTTAATGTTTTAAAAATAAAAGGGCCCACCTAACTCTCAGAATTATATTTTTAACCTTTATTTCTTTATAGTAAATCTGCTAAAAGAAACAAAAGGTTGGAAGCAATAGTAGGGATGTTTACTATGATTAAACAGACTAACCAAATTGCATATCTGCAAAATTGGCATACTATATATATGTATGTACATCATGATAAATAGTTACAAACTTGTTCAAGAGCTAAAGAATTTTAAATTACCTGAGTCTTGTCCTCTAATTAGCTTTGGCGTGGTTAGTCTATATACAAGTATCCCGACTCAACAATGTCTTGAACTGTTCCGTTGACTCTTACTATGATCGAATTTTAGACCCCTTACTGTCTGAAGATCTTATTTACATGTAAAACATATTTTTTCAATTTGGGGAAGATGTGTATGAAATGAATGTTTTACCCATGGGTTCATGGTATCCATTAAGTGCCAAATTGTTTATGTGACACTTGAAGGAAAAAATAAGGTCTTGGGATATGTTCAAGGAGAATATTTTAATCTAGAGGAGATATCGGTACGATATCTTATGTTTATAGACCAAAACTATGGAAGAATTAAGACAATTTGAGTCGGAAATTAATAAACTACATTCAAGTATAAGGTTTACAACCTAAGTCATAGGAAAAAAGATTATTTTTTTAGATCTCACCCTTTCTATAACCGAGAAAAATAAATAATTCGATATATTTAGAAAACTGGCAACTATGAATATATATTGATAAAAGTTGACTCTGCACATCCTTGGAGTCAGAAGTTGAGTAGCTTTCACTGGCTAGTCAATAGACTTAAAAAGTTTCTCTGTCACCTGAAAATCATGATAAAGAAAAAAAATTACTACTTACCAGCTGACTGAAAGCAATGGCTATGAGCGGTGTCTGGTGGATAATATAATCAGAAAGAAAGAACAAAGAAGGCTGATGGAGGCAAATTGTCAAGGGAGTGAGATGGAAAGGGGTGAAATTAAAACTTATGAGAGATATGGAGTTCTGTCATACGCAGGACAAGGGACAATTAAAGAAGGAAAGCTTGCAGCTCAGGAAGGCGTAAAAATAGCATACATACCTGTCGGAAGTCTCAAATCATGCCTTCCAAGAATGGAAAAAGTAGAAAAATGCAGGGTGTATTCATTGGAATGTACCTGTTCAGCTGTATACATAGGTCAAACTGGACATCACTTGAGGACCAGAGTAAATGAACATCCACCAAGATCTTTTTACCCATTTATGTTTAAAGACAATATCATGAGTAATGGTCACGGATTTGTAGATGCAGGAGTGTGACTTCACCATGAGGCAAAGAAGGGGTCTAGATTGGACTTCCGGAATGGAATTTAAATATTATGAAATAGATTGTGACAAGTTATTGACTATGCTTCCACCAGTTTTTTTTTAAAATGTTATAGTTTTATATTTATTGGTTTATTTAAAATTATTCGTTGTTATTAAGAATTTCACATTAA
>KZ809130.1:14641-33041 GCA_000696205.2 Oncopeltus fasciatus | reverse complement strand
GTACAAAGGCCGTATAAGAAAATGACCATCATTGACCAGATCAATAAGATTACATTTTTTTTTTTTTTATAACAATTTTTAACTTTCAGTTATTAATTTAACACACATAAACTATAGAATCAAGCTCAAATAAATTATTCACAAGGCCAACATTAGTAGCACTTGAAAAACACACACCATTTAATCTATTTTTAACATTTAAAACATAAACTGACAGCATAATTTCACTAATCTCTACCTTAATTTATCAACAATCCCATACTGGAGCACAACAATAACACATTGATGCACGCCAAAATTTAATCAAGATATAATTTATAATACATAGAATTTGAATGTTATTTAGGCATGGGACATAAAATGCTTTAACCTTAACCAAATTACTTAGAATGTCACGAAATTAGTAGTAATATTTTATTTACACTTAAAACAAACTTTAAATAAAATATTAACTTGGGTTTGATCCCATGGCAACTGTTCTTTATTCATAGAAAATTGTTATAAGTTTAAATTATTCATATTAGACATTGGCACTGTGTATTATATTCCTGCCATATTTACACATCTAATAATCAGTATTGTTTAGAGAAAAGACTGATGATGTTTTGTCAGCTCCAGGTCTATAGCTCTCACATAATGCATGCACTTTAAATGAACTAAAGCACATTCTATGTTTATGAATTTTACTTTTTAGCCATTGATTACCTAAGCAGGTAATATTAGGAGGTGGGAGGATGTTTTCCACTGCAAGACACCAAGGGCAGTTTCCATAGATCATTTAATATTTTATTTTTAAACATTGCTTGTTACAGCAGATAAAAAAAAAAAAATGCCCTTATAGTTTTGTATAGGGAAAATTGAGGCTGAACATGTGTTTCAATTCATTATATACTTCCTAAGCTCACTTAAATTCCAAAACCATCCTGAATATAACGAGCTTTAACGATTAACCCCACTTATTCAAAGTTTTTACTCCATGAGAAATCAAAAATTATTTTCTCCTTTTGATTAAAGTGAATAGTTCTAATGAATTAATTTGTTTTTATGAAATAAACAGACTTTAGTTTTCCATAAATTAATCTATTCTTCAAAAGAGCATAAATCGTATTGATTGCATAAATAAAACTAAATTTAATCTAATTTTCATGAAAAATAAACTTGTAATAGATAGAAGTTTAGAAGGCAATAATCTACAGCAACATTCAAATCAGGTTAATTAAAAAATAATTTTCGAATAATAGCATCTTTCCTGGGCACCTACAGATCTGAATCAGTCTAGTTTAAAGTTTTTTGACCTCAATGAGCATTTTGTTAAAAAATTAAAGGAATTTCTCGAGGATGTAAAATAGGTAAAATGTAATTTTCTAACATTTCTATTATGTAACATTTTTACCAAAAAGGCAAATTAAGAACAATCTACAAGAACAACTTAAGAGGCCTGGGCACCCTAATTTTTAAAATAAAAGAACTAAAGTTAGTAAGTATCAGGGCTTCCTACTGAAACTATTGATTGAATCTTTGACTGTAACCATATGAAGGGGAAGGGGGTTTAGTGGAAGGTCAAAATTGTGATACTTTTGGTATTATTAGTGTTGTGAAAAAGTTTACAGAACATAATAGGTGTCAAACTAATACTATTTAAAATATTAACATAAGAAGTATATTTAGTTTATGCAGCTCCAGAGATACAGACATTTTTTCACCTCAGAAGAATCATATTCCAGTTTTCTTGCTGAGGACCCATTAATACCATATGAAAGTAAATATTGAAAATATAAAATATAAAGTGGATATGTAGAAGATACTTCAGCTCCATCAATTAATCAAATTAGGCAAAAATGAAGTAAGAAACATTGTTTTCTGGTAGAAAAGTACTTTCCTTAAATTTGGTTTTGAAGTGGTGTTTGAAGAGAATATCATTTATAGAGAAATATGTTTAGAAACTTTTGAATGATAACAAAAATTTGATTTAGAAGATAAATAAAGAATATTCAAGAGCATTAGCTCTCGAATGAACATGCAGAATGCTCTTGATTTTTGGTTCAAAGTTATAGATTGAGAATATATTAATATAATAACTGATGAAACAAACTTTAGGTAGTTTAAAATATACTCTGTGCACCTTCACTTCAAGCAGAGATACGATTCCGAATAAATGATAAACTAATAAGAGTTTTTAGGATCAGTATAACCTTCAGCATTGCGCCTATACTGATTTTAAAAACTGCTAAAAAAAACAACAAAAAAACCCACATGTGGTGCCAAAATAAACAGAAATTTATTAAAATTTCAACTATGTTCATAGCACTTTAACAGAAAATTTGTTCAACCCTAAAGATGACAGGTTTTATAAATTTCAGTTTTACTGAACACCTAGAAAAAAATAAGCAAAAAGGCAATTGTAACAAGTGAAATTGTTTGTACAGATGAGAATCATTAGAACTTATAAGCCTATGCTGGGAAAGAAAGAATGAATTTAACTGCAGTAGTGATGAATTTGGCCAATGATTTGTTAAATGAAGGAAGGCAATAGTTAACAGCATTTATTGCACAAGAATGCAATCGGTCAACAAATACTTAGACAAGAAAATATGTTTCTTATTAGGCACCCTAAAAAAAATAGGAAAGGACTTTAATAAAAATAATTGAAAAACAGGAAATTATTAGCAGAGAAAACATAGTAAGAAATACTGTTCTGATATGGATAAATAAAATAATTAATCAATAAAATAAATAACAAATAAAATAAATAATCAATAAAATATTTGTTCTCATGATATGCACAAAAATCTAAGGAAGCATTGCGAGAAAAAGAGGTCTAATTGAGAAGCTAAGGGGCATAATTATAAATTATAATAATTAGCCATAGATTATGATATAAGTAAATCTTCTAGAGACTTGTATGATCCAATTACATATACATCTCAGAAAAACACCGTTGTGAGAGAAATGCAAATATTGATAAAACAAAATGATTATCAGTAACATAGTAATCAATAAAATATATTATATAGATTATTATCTGGTCTTCCAAAAAAGGCAAGAGCTTCGAGGCTAGGAAAGACTACAGTTTTGCAAGGGATCTATAATTAACTTTTTTCCTTAAAAATATTATAGAACATAAATGATACAAAATTTTCCCCCTGCATTTTTCAATTATAATGAAACACTAATAATAGTGATTCAATATAGCTTTCTCTAAATAATTTGGACCCAAATATCCAATTTTGGTTGGAAATTAATTCATTTAGTAGTTCGTACATTTGGCTATTAAGTTTTAAGAAAAGAAGCCTGCCCATCTCTATGTTCCATTCTTAAACATTTTCCTTAATATGTGCTTCTTATAAAAGCTCAGTAAAATGTATTTACTGAGTTATACACACCTCATAACTCTAATAAAAATTAAGATATTGATGATTTTTTAATAAGGTTTCCTCTAACTAATACACCATCTTGGTTATTTTAAAATTTGACGCAAGCACACCCACTGTAGTTTCCTATTATGCAGGCCCTGGGGATGCCAGTGAGGTAAGAATTATAGTCAGGTGATGGGGCCGAGGATCTAATTAATAAAGTTCTAATCAATTTACAGTTCATAAGAAAATAAAATTGCTAACAAAATTTGCTTCCCTCATACCTAACAAAAGCTAAAATATAAAGAGAAGCTAAAAACTTCATTTTATAAAATTGAATCTTCATTAATTCTTGCTTAAATATTATCTCAAGGAGGACAAATAATTAAATGTAATAAATGTTGAGTGTTATAACCTGGTAGATAAAAAATAATTAAAAACATTTAAAGAAAGAGAAGCAATCAAATTGGCACACTTATTTCTGAAATGCCAGAACAGTAAAGGTGAAATGTGCCATACATGAACATACACACGCAAACATACAAAAAAAAAGGCCAATGAATTTTTTTAATCTAGCTTGAGCTAAAAATATTTCCTATGTAGCATACAGTAAGTATAGAATGTTAAAAAGAGGATAAAACCAAATTTTATATTTTAACTCCTTAATTTTTTATTTCACCTAATAGTTTAAACAACTTAACTGTCACTAATTAATACACACAATTGATTTTACCACATACCTACTAAAACAATAATGAAGAGTATTGGGGAGGGGGGGTTTCTATTAAACAAACTTATGGAGTCAAAATAAAATTTAAGCTAGACAAAATGTATTTTTTTTTTCTTCAAAGAAGTAAAGAATATTATTTAAATATTGCATTTGTTGTGGTATTCAATCCCACATTAATTTTATACAATAGAATAGAATTAAAAAAATCTTACTATCTCAGCCGGGACTCGGACCCGGATCTCCTGCTTTCCGAGCTGCCATGTTTACCAATTACACCACCGAGACTAGCCAGATGATTAATTATATATCCTACACTCTACTAGGAGCCTAAACCCCGGAGCAAGACGAATATATATGCGGGGAATATAATGAATCATCTGGCTAGCCTCGGTGGTGTAATTGGTAAACATGGCAGCCCAGAAAGCAGGAGATTCAAGTTGGAGTCCCGGCAGAGGTAGTAAGATTTTTTTTATTCTATTCCCTTGTATTTATGGTATAATATTATTTAAAGTTTCTACACAGCAAAAATATAAATTTCAGTATAAATATTTAATTTGGTTGTGGTATTTTATCCCACATAAATTTCAAACAATTAATGAGAGGGAATAGAATATTCTATTCCCTCTTATTAATTGTTTATAAATTTCAGTAATTTGATTTAGAATTTCTAGGCATTCTTAATTGATTGAATAATTAATATCAATACCTATAGCCCCTCAAAAGATGGAAGGAAAACCTAATTTTAGATTATTCCATGACATAAAAAAAAAAAAAAAATTAAGTTTTAAAAGAATTTGGATGCGATAAAAGAACAATTTTAATCCAGTTGTATAAATGCATAGATGCAGAAATACAAATTAAAACTACTTCATGACACAAGTGACCACTTGAGGATATTTAAAAATGTAATATTATTAATTATTAGTATTTGGTAGAATACATTTTTATTTTGTGGCAGTTGATAAAAGAAAAAACTATATCTACTTGTATAATATAAATGAAACAAAAGTTCTAACATAAATAATTTACTTGATATTAAAAAAATTGTCCTAGAGTGAAAGTTCAATATAAGTTGAAATCTTCATTTTTTTTTTAAAACAAAGACATCAACACTGAAAGTGATTTCAAGACGTGTGGAGAAATTGATTTTAATTTTTTTTTAGCAGTTCTAAAAATGGCTAAGGGTCTAGAAAAAAAAAGCCAAAAAGAAAAATAAGAAGCAATCAAATATCCAGTAAACCAGAACCTAATTATGCATCCCATAATTTTAAATAATACTGACTGAAAATAGAGATCATGTATTTAAGTAAAATATATCAGTTAATATGTACAGAAAGTACTGCAATCGAAGGAGAAACTTAGGATAAAATAATCTACTCCACTGTACTTTCCCCTGTGTTGGTCACCATTATTTTATTTTTACATGTTTCTTTTTATCTACTAGGTAACATATTGCCACCCCCCCTCCCACCAATCATGATTTCTGTTATTTTTCGGCATATTTTACTGTGTAATTCACTATCAAGATTGTTTTTATAACCAGATCTGTTGGCTGGCATTAACCATAATTGGCACTGATCTCTTACAAAACTTAAGTTATAGCATTGATAATTTGTTTTAATGAATTTTATGAAAAATATAAAATAACTGACTACTCAAATTCACTATTTCACCCCTCACTCTAGTGATGAATTAAAATTTTCTTCAGGTGAGCACGCATGGCTTTCTTGAAAATTCTGTAGTTCCTCAGATATATATTAATATACATAGATATTATAATAGCTTTAACCATTTTATAAATAAAAATTTAAACAATTGAATGAAGCAAATTAATATAACACATAAGAGAATGAAAAAATTTAACTCTTATATTACTATTTAAAAATTTTAACATTAAGTTAGGCCACATAATATAAAGGAATTGACTACCAAATTTATATTTAACCAATTAGAAAACCACAATCAATGACAAAAATAGAGAGAACAATATTAAATTATGCATATCATAAATTAAATTTGGATAGAATAACATTTTAATTTAAAATTACTTTGGTTTCAATTAGTTATCTATAAGCCTCCTACATAATTAATAATATTAGACATTTCTTTAAAATTATTTTATTAATGAGCCACAAAATCATTTATAGTTAAAGATAAGAAATACCGTGTAATTCAGCCAACTGAATGATTTGACAGTGTTCAGTTTTTTTGAGTTTCTTCACGGGTCCGTGCCACTTCATTATACCAACGCATAATATAATCAGGAATTATTCTTCCACGACCACCTGGAAACATTGTACAATCTATCCAAATATCCGTAATAAATTAGAACTCGGTGATCCAAGAGAGTTCCATCAAAAATAAAGGAAAAATAAAATAAAAATCCCAAACTCTCCAGATTTAATTGTAAAAATAGTTTCATCAGCAAAAGAATACAGCTTATAATAAGGCTTAGGGGAGTTTGAGTTTTTTTCTTTTGTTATTTTCTTTATTATATTTTTAACATTTAAAGAAATATATCCTCAGGTGACCATACTTAAATGGTATTGGTTGAAGAATAATTAATCTAATAATTAATGATCTTATAATTATTCTAGAAGTGGGATAGAATATGTTAATCAATAAAAAGGCATTCTTGAATATGAACATCGTCATTGAAAGTAAGATTGAAAATGAGACCTGTTCTATCTAAATAAGCATAAGTAAACCTTCCACCATAAAACTTCTTCAAATAATATTAATAAAATTATTCATTCTGTACATAATAAAGTATAATTTACAACAATAATTAAGGTTGTTGATGATATATAGATCAATATAGGGGATTATTTAATAAATGCAAATTATGCCAAATAAAAGATTGGAGAGATAATTAAGTCGTATCTATGAATCTACGTTTCACAAAATTAAATATGAGGGGACTAATCAGGTTTTCAAAGACATTCATAAAAATAAACACAAGGGCAGTCAAGTACACACACACACACACACACACACACACAACATATTAAAAAGACCAGAATAATCCTAAGCAAAAAAAGTAAATCATCCTTGAAGAGAACTTATCAATCATAACAATAATCCAAGCTATTTACATACCCATTTACAACTTAAGTTTCTAAGAATAAATCTAAATAAAATTTAAATTTTTACTAATACAATACACTAATCACAAAGAAACAAACTAAAAAAAAAACTATAAATTACATGAAAAATTACTAAGTTGTGCATTAACTGTTCTCCACAATTACTTATGCTTGAAGTAGAAATAAATAGACATGGAGATTTTTTTAAGAAACTACAAAAGCTTTTTAAATTAGAAAATAATGAATAGAAATGAAAAATTTACAGAGTTCAGGAAACAGGAACTTCATAGAATTAAAGATATTTAATTTACCTTATCTTTAAATAGTCATATAGTTATTACCAATTGTGCTTTGGTGAATTAGAAAAAATTTAATTATATCATAAATCTTTAAATAAATTATACATATATACACACACTCACAAATTTATTATAATGCTAAATAGCTAAATCTTCTAAATAACTCTTGAAACTAATTATAAGTATCTCATAATTGTCTAAAAATTATTTAAAAAGAAATTTTAAAAACTTATCATACACAGGACTCTATGTGATTTCCAAAATTCAATATTTCTATAAGTAAAAATGAATTTAAAGAAGTAAATTATGACTTAGGCTTTAAGAATACTTAAAGAATTGTATGGGAAAAAGAGGTAAGGAAAGAAAAAAAAAATCATTATTGAGAAAATTTTTAGTCAGGTCAAACAACAACAGCGAGGTAATTTATCATACTAGAATGACATGAGGAATTCACTAGCGATGAAAAATGACCAAATATATGACTAATCCCTTATAACCCAGTGAACATAAGGCTACTTTCCTCTATTACCATATACTATTGTTGCAAAATAATTATACAATACCTAGATATGTATTGTGAAATATTTTCTTCAGTAAGATTTTACATAATAAATCATAGAATAGATTTCTTCCCCAAAAAAGTGAGGTTTTTTTTAAAAATAGATGAAATGCAAATCATAAATTAGAAAATAATATTTATAACATTACTACTCTATTAGAAACATGTGTATCAATACCAATTCAGGAGTAAACACTAAAATACAGTATTAACCCTCCACTAAGAGAAGTATGGATTAGTAGTGAAGAGAAACTAGAAGAGGGATGTTATTTGGTTTATAAAAAATCAATATTTGTATTCTGAGATTATCCAGTACCATATAGAAAGCATTACAGTAATTATAATTTCAATTTTAAATTAAATATTCTATTTTCAGCCGGAGTTGCCGCCTTTCCTTTTGATAAGTCCCTCTTATTTCCAGTTTCCTTTTAATTTCTGTATCTTAACAGCAATTATTAAATTTTTCAGTCAACAGTTTGCTCGAGGGAGATAACAGACTCCATCTTTTTTTCTTTTTTTTTTTTTCTTTTTGCTTTTAGTGACCAAATCTCCTGAAATTCAGGCTGAAAGTTGGACAAAACAAAAACTTATTGATTCACAAATGTTGTTATTCAATACTCAATGAACAAATCCCGACCATTCTCACCACTTTGATGTTATAATCAATTAACTTTCAGTGTATAATTATTTTTAAGGACCATCAAAAATTCAGAATATAACGATGTTGTGTAAAAGAAATAAGCCTTTCATAAATTTCATGACTGAAAATATGAACTTAGGGACAAGATGTCTCTCTTATCTTCATGATAGCCCTGAAGATGGCCTACAATGTAAGCCGAAATGTCGGCAGATAATATTTAAAAAATACACATTTTTTTAAAAATTTGTATTTTTTTGGAACTAGCTTGACCGAACCCCAACAAAAAAAATCTAATAATATCTAAGGTAAAAAAACTCCATTTGAACATTATTCAAGGATATTTGACCAGCTGATAAGAAAATTACTTCTCGCAGCATGTGCATAACAGTGATGAGATGGGTTTAAATTTTAAAGTGCGGTTCAATAAAAGACCTAGCTTCTAAAGAAGATTTTTGTTCACCTAGGTTCATAACGAGCAACGACCTCATCGTCTCAACCGGCTGTAACGCGTCAGGTAATCACAAGTTGCAACTAATGGTGAACAGAAAATCAAGGAAACCAACGGCATTCAAGAATATTAATATAAATTCTCTGCCGGTACTATTGCCACAAAAAAAAAAAAAAAGCTTAGATGAATTCTTATCTTTTCAAAGAGTGGTTTAAAACGCAGTTTATTCTGTTGTGGGAAAGTTCAATAAAGAACATGATGTGCTTGATTGTGCCTTACTTATCGTGGATAATGCGCCTTCCAACCTGTCAGATGTCAAATTATGTGCCAGTGAAATATAAGCAATATTTTTATCATCGAACGTTACATCTTTAGTTTAACGGATGAACTAAGAAGTGTTGCAAAATATAAAACAGAGATACAAAAAAAATGTTTCTTCTCGATTAAAGATGAGATAAAAGAATCTCTTTCCCTCTGCCAAAGGACTGAAGAAAGTTATAGTGAAAGAAGTTATTTACTGGGTTGCAGAAGCATGGGAAAGTTACAGAAAACTCAGGAAATCCTGACGACTATTATGGCAAAGCCCCAGTTTTGTTAAACATATATTAATGGATACAGATAAAATTTTTCAACTTTTAAGAACAATTCAAGAGAAAATTATGTAATTTGTTGGTTGTCTACAGGCATAGGCCACATACCAACTTTGCCTGACAAGAAAATAGTTTCTAGCATTTTAAACGAACTCAAAAAAGATTAAGCTGCTTAGGCTTTTAATTCAATAAAATAAAATTAAAGACTTTGTGTGCGTGACTATATGTATCGGTGAAAATATTCTCATACATCCAAAATCTTAAAAAGCATTCAAATCTTGAGATCCATAATGTGTTGGTTTCTTGACATAAATGAATAAAAGGACTTAGTGGTGGAGACAATCATAATAGACAGTTTCTTAAAATTTTGCTACTAACCTTCATAGCTCAGATTTTAGTAATAATCTAGAATAATTAAATTTCTGAGTTAGTTTTTTAAAAAAAATGTGCTGTTATTTTCACAATAGAAAACATAAAAAACAATATTATATAGAAAATAAAAGAAAGAATTGATAAGATAATAATGATAAGCTTTATNTTATCTAAAAGGTTTTTGCGGGAAAACTAACCTTCCTTCTCGGTAAGTATAGAACCGGGTAAGGATTTCTACGCTTATTCTTCTCACCATTTAATGAACTGCAATTCGCTATTTACTCTCATCTATGCACATCCGTAATGGAATTAGAAAATCCGCTTAGTTCACGCAGGTCCAGCTGGAGGATTTATTTCTTTCTAATACTTTGTGAGTGCATGCGTGAGTGCATGCGTGAGTGAGTGAGAGAGAGAGAGAGAGAGAGAGAGTGTGTGTGTGTGTGTGTGTGTGTGTGTGTGTGTGTGTGTGTGTGCGTGTGTGCATTATTATTAATGCGTGTGCATAAGCACATATAGCACTTTACTTTCACCATAAGCAGATAGATTGTATCTATCTGCTTGTCATAAAAGTTCCCTGAAGATACCCCATTGTGAAATATTGGATTCATAAATTAAATAATAAATTACATTTCTGTATCTATAACAAAAAATTATAAATTAAATTATTTAAAAAAATTACGTTGAAGTGGAGACATTCATTTGGGAATAACTTAAATTCCTATTTATATTTTAATTTATGCCAACCTCACAAGCTCATTTTTCCTTGATTTTCCTCAAAATCTTTAAAGCTCAATATCATGCATATAAATGTTTTTATTCCAAAGTGATCCGTCAAACAAAGCAAAATCAAGTAATATCGATATAAAAAATGTTATATCGATGGGTTTAGCAGAGATGAAACGCAGACATAGAAAGACACGTTTGTGGAAATTAGAAATGTTTTCTTAATAAATATCTTCAGTTTATTGTCAATTAAAGAAAAGTATTACTTTTGAGCTGGTGTTTTTCGGTAGGACGTGACTGGCAGGGGTTGCTGCATCCCTCTGAGCCTGGCATATCCTTAAGGGGGTGAAACCTGTGGAAGGGGGAGCTGGCTTAGTAAACTGCCGTCTTCCACACAGAAGAAATCTAGGGGAGAGGGGATGGAGAAATACGCCCAAGCTGGTCCTGTTCCAAGAGGGTCAAAGCCGTCTGTCCCGGCTCGATAAGTCAGTCAGAACGCATCCAAAAGGCTCATGTTTACATTTTGGGAAAGACAAAGACAGGAAATTAGAAAAAAAAAATATCATAATAACAATATTGGATAATGACGTAAATATAAAACGATTAAATCAGAACTTTTTATAGATTTATTTATCAATCAAATCATAATTAAATTTGACTTGTTTAAAAATATAAAAGCCTCTATCAACCACTGATATTTTCTAATTTTTTAAACTTTATTACTAACTTTTTTGAATAAGAGATATTTACTATTTAATTATTTTGGAATATTTATTATAAATATATACTCTGCTTAGAGAAAATTAGTAAATATTTTCAAGTTATGTACTAAATTAATTGTTTCATGTTACGTACATAATGTCAGTAGTTTTCGTTGACCCAGCACCTCTAGTTTTACTTTCATTTTGAAATATTCTTTTCATAAATGTTCATCAATACATAAGTTCTTCAGAGTCTATCACATTAACTGAGGTGCTTTTAAGTTTAATTTAAAGCGCATCACCAGCAATTATACCATATGACATTTTCTAATTTTCCTTAAATTTGTATTCTAAAATTTTTTTTTTACCTATTTTTCAAACAGTTTAGGTCATGAAAGGATTATCTAAGGACAGCCACACATTCTAAACCCCCATGGCACTCGGAGGGTTTTGTTCCTCGATAAAACACAACACAAAAACTTTAATTTTATAAATATTATTTTTTTGTGGTATTTGATCCCACGTAAATTTTACTAATTTTTAGTGCAAGGATACAGAATAAAAAATCTAACTGTCCCAGCCAGGACTCGAACCTGGATCTCCTGCTATCCGAGTTAGATTTTTTATTCTGTTCCCTTGCACTAAAAATTAGTAAAAAAAACTCATTTGCTCTAAGCTACGAATGAAAATGAACACTAATAACTGTTGTGTCAGTTGATCATGCGATATTCATATTAGACACTTGCAAGTTTAGTATATTTAAAATTTTTTTAAACATTTTATGCACAACTCTTTAATGAAAATATTGAAATTTTGGTTTCTCAAACCATTTCAAATATAAAAGCTTAGCGCTAATGACCATCAGCAATCGATGCGCAATGAAAAAAAAATAGCTTGAAGAAGAATTACTGAAAAACCATTAAAAGATTGGACATCAGTCCATCCAACTCCATCATTTGCCGAAAAAAAAATACTCTATTCAGTAAGCTACTAACATTGAATTTTGCTTGAATTCTAAACAATTAAGGCCTTAATTTCAGGGTCCTTGATCTCAAAAATAGAACTCAAATTTATAGGTTATGGTAGAACAAATTTTTTTCTACATAATTACAGATTAACTATTTAGTCTGAAAAACTTATGTTTCAGGTACAATGCTTTCAAAAAGTTTGGAGAGGGGTCTTTCACACTCACACAATATGGCACAATTTTAAGAAAAAAAAAAATCAAAATGCATTTCCATGAAGATTAATTTTTTTTAAAGTCATGGGTATTTTACTATCCAAAATAGCTTTTAATAGCTTGACTTCCAAGAAGAAAATCTGTAACTACTATTAGCAAAATAAAATATTTGAAGTAGAATTTTTACTAACAAAGTCAGGTTTTAAAAAACAATTTTTGTGATCAGAAGTCACAATCTCATCTAAACAAAATTTAACACAATAATTAAAATTTTAAGTACAGGAATGAATTGAATACCTGTTTAACATATGAATGAGCTTAATAAGGTTTTTTTTTTTTTTTTAAGTAGAGAGTTACCTCAGAACCAACATTGTACAAAAATGTTACATCACAAATAATTGTTATTTTAACATGATGTAATTTAATACATAGCATTGAATAAATAAATGCTAATAATGAAAATAAATAATGAACGACATTTTTCTTTTCCAGTAAACTGCATTAATAGAGTAAGGGTCTTGCTGAAATTAACACTATATTAAAAGCATTTTTTACTCATGTGTAACATTAAAATTATCATTTAAAATTCCTATTCTTAAACCAGTAAACAAGGATTATTAAGAGTGGAGGGTTTACCTGGAAATTTAAATTTGATATAAAGAATTTCAGTGAAATATAAGACGTCACAATTTCTTGTATTAAGGGGTATAAAACAGACATGAATCATTATATTTTTTTTCTATAATCAAAAAATCAGGTCAACAGAGTAGAAGGTAACTGAAGACATGACAAATAAAATGTTCTTATTCATTATTGTTGAATAAGAACATTTTATTTGTTCATAGCATTAAAATAATTAATCCATTCTATATTATAAAACTAACACAACAAGTTACTTGGAAGTAGGGAATTACCTGAAACTGAAAATTTAGGTAGAAACATATTGAAAGTTTTGCAGTCCCGATTGTTAATTAAATTCAATGAATATTTCCTTAGATAAGATTGAATTAAATTCAATGGTCTATACTAATATCTATAAAACTTGAAAATATTATATTTAGACTTACATGGCATTTAAATTTAAAATTAAAATATTAAATTACAACAATACTGAAGATTTGCTTCCCAAGAAGCAAATATTCTATTTTATTTTTCTAACAAAATATTCAAATATTTTCTTTTCTAATGNATCTATATATATATATATAAGTGTGTGTGTGTGTGTGTGTGTTTATTATTAATTGTTCCTATGGTTGATATGGGACAAGCAAATCCACCGGTTGTGACGGTTATATTTTAATTTTTCTTACTTGTTTTAATAAATTTGTGGAAAAGTCAAAATTGTATTCATTATTCATTATCTATATTATCTTCTGCAGTAGTATATATAATATCAGAAAAATAAATATTGCTAACTCTTCAATAGTGGTTTACTCAGTCTAATACCGGCAGACCATGCACCGTTTACATCTCCTCATGAAATATTAATATGGCCAATTAACTTCATCTATGACTTTTTATAAAAATATGTAAATAAAAAAAATAAACAAATAAACATATTTATATAGTATGATTTAAAAATGGGGATGAAACCAAAACCTTCTAGCAGGAAAAGTATTAATGATGACTTGTGGATGAGAGACCACAGTATGGAGTTCATTAGAGGATATAACATAAAAAGCTTAATAATGTTACTGAAGCAGCCTTCAAGAAAGATGTTGGAAGAGACAATGCCTCTTTCATATTAAAAAAAAAAAAAATTATTTATATAGAATGGTATGAAGTTACCGAGAACAATTTGATAGAAAGTTGACGCAAAAAAGGATTATTGTGTCAGAATGAGGTTATTCCCCTTAATGTAATGATTTGAAACGGAGTCTAAAGATATGAGGACTCAGCTAACAAGAAGAGGCACTGGCGTCATGCTCAGCAAGTACACCAAAGAGTAACTTTTAACTTGGTTTGCTTTACTCGTGGAAACTCCTGCTGTCTTTACAGTGTCTTAAAGGAAAAGTCCTACCATTAGAACTCTCCCCCAGAAAGATAATTATTACACGGGTAAAGAAGGAATTATTGAATAGGGTGAAGTTCTGCAAGATTTAGCTGCAGTTAATTTGTAAATAGCATATATCGTTGCCTTTTAGAGCATTGAACTTCAAAAGTGTCAGTATAAGTGATATCATGCAAGTGTCGGGAGTTTTGGTTCTGTTTCGGATACGAGTGCAGTGATTTACAGCTGTCACTATTAATTCTGGTGAGGTCACAATCAACAACTATTTTTTAGGATTGGATCAACATATTGATACAATAGATTAACCCACTTAAATGCAAAGATCACCATATATAGGTGATCATTAGGTCATATTAAGCCAAAAATAAACGGGACTAGAATTAAAATTCGGATCGGAATGATTGGCAGTCGCTACTGTTACCAGTAACAGAGTTACGACAGAGAACGACTAGTAACAGAAACTATATCATTTTTTCATGATAGAACGCGCAGCACAGAAAGTTTCTTCATTTGAAACTTTTGTTCAGCTTTATGGGTTATTTTTACTGGAAAACCCAAAATTGGACGCGTCTGCAGGTGGCAGATAGGGGAATTCAACGCCCTTAGGTTTTTATTAAAAAAAAATTCTTTCTCCGAATTTTAGGGAGAGCCTACGCCAATGGTAATTGGAGAAGTGAGATTTATTTTATGTTAAATGTAGCCCATTTTATCTATGAATTGAAGCTTGAAAGGCTGCGGGGGATGGGACTTGTAGCTAGAATTAAAGAGCATCCAATCTCCAACATTTATCAATTGACTTTATTAATTGGACCTGTCCAATAGTGCTATAAGAAGAGGAAGACCAAAGTTACGATGGTTCCATATTGCTGTGGCGAATGCAATAAGTTTCGTAGGGTTCACAACTGGATCACAGCTTTACAAAGCATACCGGAAACAAGAAGCACAAAAACCGAGTAATAGTTTCCTCCATGATCCATTTTTAACGAGGATGGATACTTCACTTTGGCTGGAACCAGGCTTAACTTCAGGCGACAAGGTTTTGGTATGATGCGAATCATAGAATCCAATCCTTGTTGGATATCTCATCTTTGTAAGCAGTGGAGATTATGGTCAAGTAGTATTCGGCACAAAGATCATGCAAAGTAGAAGTAGGAGGCTGCAGCTAGAAAAAGCTTGATCACCTGAGTACATATGACTCTTGAGCATGTGAGGTGAGCAAACAAAAGACACCAGACCAGCAGAATACTCTCCTTAAGCAACATGTCGCCTTCTGTAATCAGATGGGGAATTAGTACGATCAACAGCCTTTACTTCTTTTATTTCCCACCGACTTTTCGAGGGAGTCAAACGAAAAAAATTTCTCATGACCGAGCCAATCAAAACTTTATGAATAAAATAAACCATAAATTTTATATATGTAAAGTACCGTTTAAATCTTGACAAATTGAAACTTTGAAACAAAATTTATTATGGGACATGTCTTCGAAATGATAAGAACATTGTTCTCTACTGAGGGGAAATCGTACCCGTGCCTTAGACCTCCCCACAAAAATCAAGCTGCTTCGTCACGTGCAAAGGCCTTTAGTTAATAAAATGTTTTGTTTCTGCTAGAGGGCACGGATTATTTCCAGAGCGGCCCCTCTCTCGTGTATTTAAAATCTAGGGAGGGCCGAGAGAGAAGTGATTATGCAAATGGCGCAGTTGGCAGTGAGATATCGTGCGTGTGTCATGAATTATGCAGTCGTGGTTCCTTGCTTGAACTAGCAAATGCATTTGCCGCACCTACGTTCTGAAACAATTATTGAAAATTGTTGGGGCATGAAAGCAGTTATGCCCTGAAATGTATCAGGCTTTACCACTGCTTCCTTGGGAGTATCCACCTCGCAGTATTAGGTACTTCGTTTGAACATCATATTCAGATAATGTTGCTACTGTATTCAAAATAATTACTATTTTTTAACAAATATTTTAAAAGTTTTAAAATACAAAAAAGATATATTTCATCTTTTAAACTAAGCTAACTCTTCTATTTCTCTCAACCCAAAATCAAGATGGAAACTAATCTAAAAAGAGTGTTTCCAGGGGAATAAAATATACTATTCATTCAAACTTTTGAGAAAATAAAAGAATGTTATCCTCTAAACTGAATATTTATAGCAATTAACAAATAGAGAATATTCTTTTAGAGAGTATAATGCATTCTCTATGTAAAACAAATACGTCTAGAAAATTAATAAAAATGTATTTTTCAAAAGAAAATATCTCTAACGACAAATAATATAAATCTATATATATAAAATAGGATGTGTTCATGTATGTAACGATGGACTTTAAAACGGCTGGGCCGTTTTGATGAAATTTTCAGGGAATCCTCAGAATATTCAGGTGGGTGACACTGTGAATTCTGATTTATGATTTTCTGTCTGCGGGCGGAGGGGCGTGGCAAAATCTAATTTTCATTTCCAATTTGCCTTAAATACATGTGTTTCTATTTTGATTGAGCCGATATCTACACCATATGTAAATTATTCTGTGAAAAAACTTTATGATAGGTATTCCATGAATTTTTATTTGAAGGCCGTAAATTTCGTTAAAAGCTCTATTTAAATCGTGTGATAATACAACACTTATATTTGATTAGGGCCAGCAACGCCCTAAAAAAAAATTTTTTTTTTGGAAAATCGAAGGTTGCCGGGTCCGCTAGTAATAAATATAAAATTTCGTCAAATGAGTCAGAAAATGAATTAATGAAACTAATTCTGGGACATCCACTGTGTGAACTCTTTTATGCTGGAATCTCTTTCGTTTAGCAAGGTTCACATCGACAAGGAAGGCTCTTACGAAGTTCCTCTGGTTCGATTATTGATCAGAAGTTGAAAAAAAAAAAAAAATTTATAACTAGGCGCGATATGCACCAGGGAATGGAAAGGGCCCCCTTCCTCTCTGCCGGCTTCTCTCCTGGACCCTGTTCCATTCTTCCTGCCCTTCTACTACACCGGAGTAGACTATCATCTATCCTAAGTAATCAATTTTTCTTCCTCCTTGCTTGAGTCATTTGATTTAAAAAAATTAATATAAATGCAAGTAAATAAATGAACATTATTTGGAATTAAAGACCGAACAGTGGTTGACATGTCACTTAAAAAAATTACTAAAAAATAAATAAAATTTAAAAAAACACGGTTAACAGTAATTTATTCAATATATGCCTCACTGTACGGTATCTGTTGGAGTAAGTAGAGTCCATTGACAGTCTACATGATTGTTCTCTGTGATGGTCCCTCGGCTACATGGTGATGATCTCTTTGTTCCAGTACTATCACTACTGTCAATAGCAGCTAGCTGGAAAGATCAATCGTTTGATTCTATGTAGTTGAGATGCATTGAGATCTATCGTTGTAACTATCATTACGGGCAGAAGTAAGCATTTCGAATATGTGCATAAATGTTAAGAAGTATTAAAGTTTCATAATGGGGACACAGCAGTTCAGATGGATACTCGATTGCTTGCTTATTACTTATGAGGACAAATAGTTGGATGGATAGAAGTCAAATGTCTCATGTCACTTATCAGTTTCTAACGCCCCCCCCCCCCATCTCTCTCACTCTCACTCTCTCTCTCCCTCTCTCTCTCTCACTCTCTCTCTCTCTCTCTCTCTCTCCCTCTCTCTCTCTCTCTCTCTCTCTCTCTCTCTCTCTCTCTCTCTC
>KZ809129.1:109580-126061 GCA_000696205.2 Oncopeltus fasciatus | reverse complement strand
ATACTGAAATCTTTTAAGATAGAAAAATGACACTGACACCATAAATGTTGACATAAAAATTATTCTATGATTTATTTATTTAAAAGTTATTATTATATTATTTCATAATATATATTAATTCAATTTAGCTATGAATTACAAATAAATAATTAGTCAATAGCTGAGGAATGAAGTAATATTTATACTTCCACTGAAATTATTTTTTCCTATTAACTTTACTGAAATTCGTATTATTACATATTTTTATATCGTAATCTATAATATGAGAAATATCGCTCAATTTATTTATGTAAAAAAATTTTTTGTGGGTTTTGACCTCCTCTATTATCTAACATCAAAGTTTTTGCCCTCTTACTAGTACCATCTATTACAATTGTTAAAATTTAAATAGTAAAAAATTTATAGCAGTTTTTATGTTGACTATTAACCTTAAGGAAATTATAACTAAATAAAAAAAGTAATATTTTAAATAAAAACTTTCTCTAAGTATGAGAATTACCCAGCATCGTAGTTACTGTCATCAAAATCATGATGACAACGACAGCTATTGGTCTGATTTCATTAAATTAAGAAATCAGCATTTTTTTTTTTTTTTTTAATGCGATGTGCATAAGTTTATTTTAAATTTTGCGATCACTCCTATTTGTTTAATATCGCTGGTTAATTCTTCGCATATGTATTTTACCAATATCGTCACTTGTGTTGAGTTTAAACTAAATATAACAAAAAAAAATCTACTTTTTTAGTCCACTTGAAAATTTAGGTCATAATTTCTCCTATTAGTCCGATTTTGCTCAATAACGAACTCTTGTCAAATGTCATAAACAATGACAAAATTTTGGCTTATAGAACTTTGAAAACAACATACTACAAATTTTAGAGTTACATTTCTGGAGTCTAGTGGTTAGCTCTGAAGAAAGTATGGAAAACATTTTTTTTAAAATCTGTCATGAGTATATCCTCAACATCTACGTTTCTTAACGATTCTACAAAGAACTATGTTCGTTTGAAACCCCAAAGTATTTGAGTTTAAATGGAGAATAAATAAAGAAACGACTCTTGTCCTGTGATAGTGTTCACCACCGACATACGAAATGTCCTAGGTTTTTTCTCTGAACATACAGGGATTCGTTTGAAAATGGTCGATGGAATTAAACATTAACAATAACATTAATTAAACATTACTAATCTGTTAATATTTTTAAGTATTAACCCAATGATCAAACGACCAACCAAATGATCCCAATAGATAATGTTTAAGAGTATCAACTAGAAAGGAGTATCTTCGGTAACTCCGGTCTCTTTCTAAATGATTAGTACCAGAGTTCATCACCATGTTACGCTATGGTCGAGAATTGGTGCCAGCCAGAACCCTTCAATACAAAACCCATCTGAGAAAGAACTAGCAATGGTACTGCCCTGTTCGCAGAAAATGGTTTGGTCGAATGTAAGCTGCTGAAGAAAATTTTTGAGATTTATATTTTTAAATACTACAAAAATGCTATTAGGCGGGAAAATATTCTCTACCACAGGCCATTAGCGAACACTTAAGTGTGACTCGAGGATTCTATTTAAAGTATCCAAGTTAAGCATTGAAGGAGAGCATGCTTCTCAAGCTTGTTTCGTGCACCATGAGTGTGCCCATTAGATTTATTTGCTTAAATAAGGCAAGTCATGAAAATCTTGCTTTCAGTCACGGAAATTTTCGCCTGGCATGAATCCTAAAACACGTTCGTGTATTATTGAGATATTTTTTTATACGAATTCTTTAAAAAGAGTAATAGTATCCGGTTATATCATAATATTGGACTTAAGTAAATTTTATTTTTACAGAATTTAAATAACAAAATAATGAACTAAGATTTTATATAAAATATATCATGGTAAAAAAACTATCAAATTTATCTGTTGTTAAAATATCAAACGGAATTGTAATTTTTTAACTTTATACCAGGGTCAACGAACCCTACTTTCGATTTCCTGACTAATAAACACTAATGAAACAAATCTAATTAAAAAAAATTCATTTTTATTCTAAACAACAATTGAAAAGTTCTAATTAGTTATAAATAATCTGTTAGTAAAAGGAATCTTTTAATTGACAGAGTGTAAAAATGGTATAAAGTACCATTGTTTATTAGTAAGGAAACATAAAAGGGTCTCATTCCTCAAGTCTTGTAACAAAGGAAAAGTAAAATGTTTTCTATACAATGTAATGCCATTTCCCTGTACGCTTTTACGACAAATCATCCCTTTTACTCCTTCCAGAAAAATCGTGGTAATTGTATTGCATTCGTCACCATACAGATATATAATATAAAAGAAATTAACTAAAGAACTACAACTAAATAATTTTGCAAACAAACACTTCAACTAGGTTTTATACTAAATAATCCACAAGTTTGAACGAAACTGGAGAAAATCTAAGTGAGCGTCAAAATATTAAAGAATATTGACAGACCATCCAGAGCTCCGGATTGTCGGTGAGACATATTGTTAGCAGATTTACTTATAGGANTTTTTTTTTTTTACTGTAGGCGCTCTAGTGACAGTTTTAAATTAAACAGCCTCTTTAATGTAGGTATTGTGTGATGATATATTTATCAGAGTTGCTCCATGAATACGGTGATAAGTTGAGGCATTGAAATTCTACTATTTTATTGAGAACCCATTTTTAAAAACGTTGAGCTTATAAATGTAACTATCTCTCTAGATCGGCAAGTCGCCATTACTATACTTATTTGCCTAAGGCATTTAGAGCAGTGCTAAATTTCCTTGCGCCGTTTGTACAATAATTTGTATATGTAAAATACTTAATACAGTCGCGATAAATAAATTACTTTTGAGTATTACATTATTTTTACCGACTGATGTGACGGTTAATAGTATCTTCCCAGATGCTTTTTTGTCATAGTAATTTAATTGCTAGAGAATAAAATTGACAATAATTTTGGAAATAACAAAAAAATTTAGTGCCAAATTTTCATCAGGGAAAAAAATTATTGCATCGATTATGCATAACATAAGCAATAAGAGTTTAACATTATAAGAGTATATAGAAGAACAATAAGAAAAATTATCATCAATCAATGATGCTAGGCTTCTTTCTGAGAATAATGGAAGAGATGCAATATCTCGGGATAGATGAACAAGAAATCAAATGTACCCTTAAAATAAACTTTTTATAGTAAATGAAGAAAAAAATAATTATAAATAAAGAATCATTATTAATTAATTTTAAGAAAAAAATAATATATTCTAGGGGTAGATTCTATTTATCCGATAATTATTTTGTGTTTTAGTTTTAATAAAAACGAGGAAGATATATAATACAGTAATTGGAGGATAGCCTCCAATCCAGCCGCAGTTTGAAAAATTCTCCTCATTATTTTTTCTGACTTGCCATACATAAGTGAGCCATTTATTCTTATTTACTAATTACAGGTGAACTTGCTTAAAAATAGCTGCTTTTTAATCAGTTATATTTGTATGTGCAGGAGAAATGGAGGTGATACCTGAAGGAACTAACTTTCGCCTGGTCTCAGAAGACGATCTACCCGAAATTCTTGAAATTCTCACTAAGTACCTCCCCGAATCTCTCAAGGTAGGTCCATATATTTACATTTATATACACATAAAGTGTTATATTCCATATGTTTCTATCGTAAAATAAATAGAGTACATACATTTTTAAAATTATTTAACTAATGTAAATTTCAGAATAGAAAAGACACTTGATTTTTGGGTCCAAAAAGATTTACTAAATAAAAAAAATTACATTTTATTGGACNTATATATATATATATAATCGGTTGGCTATTGCATCTTTAGCTGCTTAAGTGGTACTTATGCATGCATGTCAGACCTCTGAGATCTACATCTTATTTACGGACGCTCAAACACACCTTCGAAAAAGCGATCATATGGTTCGTTCAGAAACAGGGTAATCGGTCTTGCTGCTATATGCCTCTAACGTTAAAGGGTCTTAGACTTTGTGTTGCAGTTTACACACAAGAGTGTAAACTCTAATCAAGGGGAGATTGGTTGTCACCTGTAGACTGACGGATCCCATCAATCCAAGACACTTTCTTGTCTACCATGCGTTATAAAAGTATTCCATCAGGTGACATAGTGCCGAAGTCCTTATGTTATACTAGCTCAGTGATATGCAGATCACGCTAAGGAGGAACACCATTGAACTAATAGTCCATCAAAAGGATTGAGAAAACTGGGGTTCAAACCCCTGCAACACGGACGCCCCCAATACCTGATAATAATATTTGAAGACCTCAATTAATTGTTTTCTTAATTATAATTTACTGGCGATATGTGCTATGATGAGCTGAGTATTTGAGTCCACATACAGAGTTAGTTGAGATCCTCAGCCAGGAAAGCACGTACTATCTCCGATGTCACGTATCCCAGCGACCCAAGGGTGTGATACGCCAGCCATGATGGGCCTTATAAAGCAAATTCGGTTTCATAGATCATTTAACCATTCAATAAATAAAGTAATTAAGAGTTTTTTTGTTTAGTACCACCAGAAAAATTTTACTCAATGGATTCAGTTGAAAATGATTATTTTCGCTCCGTAAATAAAAATAAAAGTGATAAGTTGTTCGGTATTTAAAAAATAAATACATTTTTTGAATATCAATTTTAATAATAATAATAACAAAATTCATAGATTTTCCTTCCGGGCTCTGTATAGAAAAAATGTTTTTTTCTTAACATTCACCCATCCTATAATTGCTTCTTCAGGGCTAAATAGAGGAAAACCCATTCTTCATCCAAATTAAATGATGATAAATATCATAATGATGAAAAATTATTACTTTCCGATTTTCTATGATTATTGCACCAAAATTGATGTGGTTTTCTTGTATAAAGTCCGCTTTTTAAAAAATCTTTTTTATCAGAAGCCATTTAACTCCAGCAAAATGAAAAGGAAGATTCTGTTGAGATAAATGGCTTTAAAGGAAACAAATTCAGTATTTATGCTTCATTTTGCAATTAGTCGAATGAGTGCAAGCCCTAGTTTAATTGAGAGAAAGAGTTAATTCATCTCGTGGTTTTACAGATTGTATCTTCTTATTAATTGCAGAAATTATCTCGCCCTCACTCTAACCCCCCTGATTATTTAATCTATATAATTATCCTATTTTGATTTAACTCTCTCTAATTAAACTTAACTTTGTCTTCTTTGAATTTATAATTCCGTTTGATCTCTTTACTCAAGAGATCGTTTAGTTTTCTAGCCTCTCCGTTCCCCCACCCCACCCCCTCCCCACCACCGTCCTAAGGAGCTTATCAGTGATATAAGTTTCTACAAAATACATAACTCAAAAAAGAAAAACATAAATAAAAATATATGGTACAAAAATGACGCAACTTCTGACTTTCATTTTTTTTCGAAAATCAAGTTATTGCCCAAGAGATTACAATCGTAATTGCAATAAATTTTCTAATATTTTTTAGTAGATGATGTAACATAACCGAAAAATATAACTCAAATAATTTATGAAGTAAATATTTTTTCGTAATTTAAGTGGTTCTATTTTATTTTCATAAAATGTTTATCCGGCCATTAGAAAACTTAAGTTTGTCTTTTATTGGGTATTATAATTGATTAAGAAAAATAATTATTATATTAGCTTTAAAATTTAATCTTTAATTTGTTGAGATACTTAGTATCTCAACTACTAAATCATTGTGTAAGCAGCCAACAAAGGTCAACAAAGCATTTGCAAGACTTATATGTCAGTATTGTACAACTTTTGCAGATTGTTTCTCTGAAAACTTGGGACCTTACAACGAAAAACCGACTGAATGTTTCCCACCAGGAAAGTTCATTATCCCCCACGAGAGACAAGGATGTCGATGGAAGGGTGGGATGTCGATATTAGATTCTTGAGGGGAAATAAAGACTGAAATCGGAAGCAAGTTGACTAAAGTAAAAAAAACAAAAAAAAAACAATGTTTTATATAAAATAAACATGAATAAACAAAACTGTTAGTGGATGTCTGAACATGATATTTCATTTTTTGTGAAAAATGAATATATTTCATTAATTTTAACGAATAAGTGTTTTTAACCAATTAATGTGTAGGTTTTAA
Organism: Oncopeltus fasciatus; assembly: GCA_000696205.2. Lineage (NCBI taxonomy): Eukaryota > Metazoa > Arthropoda > Insecta > Hemiptera > Lygaeidae > Oncopeltus > Oncopeltus fasciatus. Next base: position 119,944 of record KZ809129.1, on the reverse strand, counting down.
TTTGACAAAAAGAACCAAATTTTATTGGAGTAAATGGACGCTATGATTATTTTAGGGAATATATATAATTTAGTAAAAATATTTTATCAGACCAATTAAAAAACATTTTTAAATTAAATATTTCATGCGTTTTTCAATTAAAATTTTTATGTAAATCTATATTTAAAAAAAATAAAAGTGGCGATTTTTGGCCCATACACAAATTAAAATTGCTAAATATCTAATAATAGTTACAAATTTGTAATGAATGCAAATTCTTGGGAGAGAATAAATTCACTTATATTTAAAATCAGTATAAAAGAAATCTATTTCACTAAATGAAAAAAAAATCATTTATATTTTCTAGCTAATATGGAGGTTGTTCAATGAACGCTGAAATGAAACCTTTTTGTCTTTAAGAAAGAAATTTATTTCCTAAGTTTCCAACATACTTGTCCATCTTCAGGGATACTTATTATTTGTTATTCGTTAACTGAGCCTCCTGAATTAAAATACACATGTGGGATACCTTTTAAATTACTTTATCTTTTTAGAAATAATAATATAGTAATTTAAAATTGTAAATACTCATGAACAGAAACACCATTAAGTTGATAAACTAATAAATAGGGAAAGAAAATGAAAAAGTATATCTAAAAATATAGTTCTACCTATATCCTATTACAGAATTATAGAATTATAGTTCTTCGACGACTAGGACTAGAGGAAGGTTTCTCCATCATCGGGTTACCTGTGCAAGTCAGAGCCACTAACCTGGGTATACCGTCCAATCAAACGTTTACCCGGAGACCATCCATCTGGCTATCACGTCCCTTATGCCATCAATCTTCCTGTGTCTTCCTCTCCTTCAACTTTCCATTCATCCCAGCCGAGGAGATTCAGTTGTCATCTCTTCCCTCCCCACCTCATTCTTCGGCGATCGCCATACGATCAGAGATGGGCGGTGCCGATCCTCAAACCTCGTTTCGTTAATACTAAACAAACAGATTAAAGACTGTTTGAAATGGGATTGGTCTTTTCTGCTTTCATGAGATACCAAACCCCTCCTTGGTTAAGGTGTTTTCAAATAGAAAATCAGAGTTGGAAAACGTATCGAAATAGTGTTTACCATTTAGAATATTTAAGCATGACTTAATTTAAATAATGAACCTCAAATTTTGGTCGTTCCTTTCCAGTTAAATGATGTCTGCATTAATCTCAAGCTAAAACGGGTCTTGATTTTGCCATCTTTATTTCACATGTAAAATTTGACATGATTAAATTATTTCAATATCAATAACGAAAAGCTTCGTACTGTCTCTCATGAAAAACCAAGATTTTTTCTCTTTTCCGCGTGATTTTTATAGCTATTACACAATCTATATTAAATGTGGGATATTTAGGTTCTTTTTAGCGCTCTAGAAATATTTTATGCATCTACATTTGACTATTAACTTTTCTTCATATTTAATAATTATAAGATATTATTAAGGTTAGTAAGTAGGAATATATTCTTTCCTAATTTGTCCTAAGCAAATTTATGTCAACATAAAATGTGCAACTGTCGTTAATTCAATTAAATAAAATGTGTCGTTTCTACTAATTTCTACTAGAGTAAGTGTTAAGAGAAGCTATGGAAACTTGTATAAAATGACTGACTCTTAACTGAACATTGGTTTATTAAGTCGGAATACTACAGATATATAATATATATATAAGTTCCCTTCACTCCGTAGTGCAGCATAAGGGCTCAGGAATTTGGAGATGAGTTGTGCCTCTCGGAGGTAGTTTCCTGCGAAAGTGATGTAAAACAACTAGCTTGCCATCTTCACTTCTATTTGTGTAAGGCAAACTCAGCTACATTCAGTTAGATTGCTATAGAGAGGGATACCCCTCTATTTACTCTCTTACTACAAGAGGGGTGTGTACTTTGTGGATGGTATCATTCGATTAAGGAGACCTCAACTGGCTTCTATATCATCGACTTTACATAGGGTGAAGCCAACTCCCATGCAAGGGTGATACACAGCTCTATTCATCGCAATACTTAATTTGAAAAAAAAAAAATATTATTTTGTGTCAGTTTTAATAGTTTAGACCAAGTTTGTAGTACGGCATTTGAGAAAATACCCGAACTCTTTATCGGCTGATTTCAGGAAAAACAACCTGAGAGATTTACAGTCTGCATCCAAATTTTATACCAATACACTGTTATTTTATTTCTGAATCAGAGCAAACACCCAGCGACTCGCACCTTACTCAGTCTTGGATTCAAAACATCCTATTTAAACTGATAAATCGAATTGAGATTTTTGCTTCTTGAATTACAAATTTTTGTACTTATCACGAGTGTGATGTTCGTGAAAAATATAAACTACTTGTTTGGCGAAAGCAGATAAAAATATTTTTGAAAACATTAAACACAAATATACTTCTGTTGGAATAAGAAGAAATGAAATAATTAGTAAGAGAGACTTTCCAAAATAAAAATAGAATAATATTGGCGATAAGATATTGAAAAAACATCACTCCTAACTTGAGGAATCACAGCGCACCAACATAAAAAATTCAGTTAGCACGAAACGGTCATAAAAGAGCTCAAAACAGTAGCCTTTCTTATCACTGTTGCTTCTCTTGTTAATTGATTACTAATTTTAAAAAGAAAAAGAGTTTATCTTTTTTGGGACCAAAATCTACGGTGAAAGTGGAGTAGAAAAAAATTTGACAGTTATAATGGATCTTTAAGTTGACTAGATCGAGGCTGCTTAAAGGTCCATTATAACTGTCTTAAAATAGAGCAGTTGGCTCTATTTTCGGTCAATAATTTTTCTTATTTTTCTCTCATCCTCTGAATTTTTATGAGATCATTAATTATATTTGTACAGGTGCATCATGCACTTATTGCTTGTAATTTTTTTACCAAAAACGAATTGAGCTCACGAAGCATAGGAAGCAAAAAGTGGTGGGAACCTGTAGGGTGGAGACAAAAGACAAGTCAGCTCTTGCTGAGAGAGCACTTGCTAGGAGTTCCACAGACGCCTGTAGATATCCGAAATTTTCCGGACTTCTTTCATCCTCACCCTGATCCAGGACGACTGGAGTTCTTCTGGGAATAACCAAAAGTTGAAAAATCGAGGAAGAAGTTTGTGGTGCTCAGTGCAAATCATGGTAAATTGTGTGGGAGCTTAACCTAACAAGTCTCTTCACCGTGATGAATGGAAGTCTCTACACTCACCAATGGATGGCCACTGGTAGACTTTTTTTTTCTATTTCTTATTTTATTTTGTTCATGATCTTTTGTATCCTGATTGTTGGCCCATTTAAAGTTTCTTCAAAGTAAATTAAGTACCACGGGGGATAATATTTTCTGTAAATATTAAACTTAAGTTTATATTTTATTTTATTTTGTTCTTGCCCACTTATATTTTTAAATTTTAGTTCGTAATGCTTAAGAAGATTATTTCTTTTATTTTGTTTTATTACGTATATTGATTAATAATTTATAAATATTAATTTAGTTGTGGTGTATTATCCCACGCAAAATTTGTTCCTGTGGTGCAATGGAAGCATACCTGCCCGGAAAGCGGGAGATCCAGGTTCGAGTCCTGGCTGGGACAGATAGATTTTTTGTTCTATTACTCGCATTAATTGTTTATTGTATAATAATGTTTTTTCTTAATGTAGTGTATGATCAGTTTTTGTTGAATGGTTACAGTTATATAATTATAAGTTAAATCATTTTAATTAATTTCCTTCTTCTTTGAAAAATTTCCCTTTTTTAAAATAAAAATTGTAAGATAAAACTGCAGCAGAAGCTAAGTATAATCTTGCTGAGCCAATATCAGAGTGACCGAAGGGATAACCTCTCAACTTATAAACTCTCTCAATTCCTTTTATTATTTGTCATTATCATATTTTTTCTGGTTTCTGTATTTACCATAAATAAAGTGCTGTCCAACATTAACAATCATCTATATAATATTAATTTATCTATTATGTTTCTTTGCAAGAATCCGACCCTTCTCCACTAATCTAAGATATATGTAACAGGTGTTAAACTGCTACAATCCAATAAGAAAGGTATAAGAAAAGTTAGATAGACAGAAGTGATTTCTTCATGAGCTTAGCCTATCTACTTTGAAATTTAATGAAATTATTTCATTTTAAGCTCATTTCTTGTACGTGGGCAATTTAAATGTCTTATATTCATTAAGCAAAGAGTTACTGGGGCATTGGTAACACTAGACATTATACGACAAATATTCCTTATAAAATGAAGTAAAGCCAATCATTCATATTGGGGTTTGGGATCTGGGATACGAATCATGTCCCATTATTAGGAGCTCTCATGCGGGTTTTCCAGTATCACAAAACCGCCAAAGGTATTGTCTACCAATTAGGGACATGCCTACAGGACACACAATGACTGCGGGAATTCAGGACAAAGCTACCGAAAACTGATTCAGAACACATATACTCAGCTCTCAACGTTTCTCGTCAGCTAGCCGCCTTGGTATTCAGTATTCACCTCACTTCTCGACGCATTTACCACAACCCTCAGAGATATCTCATTTCACAAATTACTTAATAAAAANTTTTAATGTCTTATATTCATTAAGCAAAGAGTTACTGGGGCATTGGTAACACGAGACATTATACTACAAATATTCCTTATAAAATGAAGTAAAGCCAATCATTTATATTTTAAATAGCACTAATACATTCTCTAAATCACACAGTAAAATTTATACAAGTATGGCAGTTTGGGATCTGGGATACGAATCTTGTCCCGTTCGGATATTAGGAGCTCTCATGCGGGTTTTCCAGTATCACAAAACCGCCAAAGGTATTGTCTACCAATTAGGGACATGCCTACGGGATAAACAATGACTGCGGGAATTCAGGACAAAGCTACCGAAAACTGATTCAGAACACATATACTCGGCTCTCAACATTTCTCGTCAGCTAGCCGCCTTGGTATTCAGTATTAACCTCACTTCTCGACACATTTACCACAACCCTCAGAGATATCTCATTTCACAAATTACTTAATAAAAATAATATAAAATAGTTTTACTAATACTATGACTAGTATTTTTACTCAGAAACCCTAAGAAAGCCAATAATTATATGATGCTTTAGTTGTTTAAAACTGGGAAACAAAAACTTTTTCCGGCTTTTTTTTTGTACAGACATGGGATTCTTACTATAAGAAAAATAAAAAAATATTTTTTTCCCTTTGGGGAATATTTCCTGAAAGTTATTTAGGAGTAGGTTAGGGGAGTGGCTGGAGCAGACATCCTTTGGCGTACTCCAAGATGGAGAGACATTTTCAGTTAAGCTTGGAAACATGCACTTACACACATTGTATATAGCACTCAACAGCTCACACTGCAGATTAGTATCACCAGTCGCACGCTACATTACCTACCTTGGAAGGCTTCTTCCTCGCTTCGATATGCAAAAAAAAAAATTTAATTAATTCCTATTTCCCCACCAGAATTATCTGGTGTGCTCCAAAATCTATAAATGAGCCTTGAGATTTGAGGCAGTAATCATTTAATTGATGGTATAATAAAAATAATATTTATGTATTCTTATAGTCATCATATTAACAATGTTTTTTTTCACTTTCATTTATTTTACAACTTGATAAATCAGGCATTTAACAACTTAATTTACCGCAAGAAGAACCAAGGAAAGGTAGAGTGCTTTAACGAAAGTATTTAAAAATGTACCGTTAGAAATATATAAAAATGTTTAAAATTATAATTTTATCCAATGAGAAACCTAGGTGTTGCCCCAAGGAGTAAGGTAGACGGCTAGGCAAATCCTGCAGAACCGTGGTGCCGTGCGGGCTAAGTCTACTCGATACGCCCCGCTTATTGTGTGAGAGCACGGCATTGGATCCATACAGCACGAGACAGCCTTGGGGCAACTTCCTTAACGGACTACGCCCTGACGGATGGCTTTATACTATGTGATACGGCCTAGGATTAATTCTGCAGTAAGCCTAGTGCGGAGGTGTTACTTCATTTGCTAATGTCCTTGGAGGAAACTAAATTCCATTCATTGCTGCTGTAAGATATAGAAATAATGTTATTTCTGTGACTGGACATGCACACATCACATATTACTGCGGCTCAAAATCAATCAACTTACAACCGAACACTATGGCAACCGCTTACAATACCGTTTGCAAACGGACTATTATAGGAAAGCACGTAAAGAATATAGCAAAACGTACAACAAGAAAATCTGACAAAATGAAGATACACGATGTCCTACTCTGAGCCTGAGATATACATTCTAAAACACTTTTTAGAAACTAAGGAATCAATCTACACAATACAATGAGTAGTGAATCATACAGTTCAAGTACAGATTGACATGCACATCCAGCTACTTTCTACTCGCCTCCATCGGTCTACTCATATTCTACTCACCTACTCCTCTGCTCGCCTACTCGTATTATACACGTCCTTATATTCGTTCTTCTACACGTTCTAATTGCCTACTACTTGCCTAATCCTCTTGATACAATATTACTTATAATATACTACTAGCCTCTTATTCGTCTATTCATAATCTACTCGTCTACGCCTCTACTTGCCTTATACACGTCTACTCGTCTTCAACACGTTCTTCTTGCCTAATCCTCTTTATAATATACTACTCACCTACTTGTTCTTCTACTCGTCGTACAAGTCGTCTATAAATTGACTATCTCGCAAAAGACCTGCCACTGAACCTACCCCGCTATCTGACGAACCCAACAGACTGGGGAAACCCACCTACACACTGACTCAAGAATGTCACAAGTGTCTATTAGCTGACGTGGCCATGAAGATGGCAGGTCCCTGTCGAAAGCGTTAGTCAATAAGCGGTGGTATACAGCAAGTGAATGCGCAAACAAACAAAGTCGGGGTGATGAAAAAGTAAGCATGGCTGACTTGAAGCTGTAGAAGGTGCCTTTTATTGCTCCTAGTTAGATTGTTAATTGTACTCTATAAGATGCGAATTTTACATAAATGTTAGAGATTTAAAATATAAAATGAATTCTTAATTTTAATTTAAACCAAAAATTAGATCGATATTAATGGCTATTCAATATAGGTATCCCCTCCTTTCCTGTACGCAATCGGCCTTTAAAAAGAAATCTGTATAGTGCTGTTAGCAGCGATGCTCCACCTTTTTAGGCTCGATATCTCATTTGGTATTTGATTTCGTAAAAGTTTTATGAATTAAAATTAAGAAATATGAAATTTCACATCTATCATCTCCAAATTGTTTTTCACGTCGCCGAGAAGAGCGAAGATTGAAATATTTTTCAGTTTCTTTCATCGCCCTATGTGAGCCAGACCACAAGCTTGTCCAACGGTTAACTGCAAAAAAATCTGAGTAAATGCTGAACTTTAAGTAGCTAAATATGTATAAATGAATATATTTCTTGGTCCCTTTGCGAAAGTTGAAATTGCGATTTCCAAAGCTATTAGCTCTTAGAACTTTGTCTAGTTCCGCATAGTTGATGTGATACTCTAAAATCAATTTTCTAATAAACCATAATAAAACTAAAGATTTCCATAATGGCAGAATATCACGCTAGCCACTTAGATCATACGTCGTCGTCTTCCGAACTTTTACCTAGCTACAGGACGTCAGTCTATATGTGGCAGCTCTATATGATTGGTAGACTTGGGAGCTAATAAAGATGGCTTCCTGTAGGCTAAAAGTCAGAATAAAGACTTCCACATTTATATTTCATTCTACAAAAATTAGGTAAGCCTTGTCATCTACACAGTTGCCACGGTATGGGGCCTAGATCCTGTATCAACTAAACACTTCAATATGCAGGAGGGGTGAAAATCAAATTTATATTAAAACCAGTGAAAAACTTACTAATTATGATGGTTTTTGGTATTTAAATATTGTTGAAATCTTGGTAAAAGTAATTTCTGCAGATCCAATCTATGTAATGTTAACGCTGTGGGCAAAAGTTAAGAACTAACAGTGTAAGAGCCCTAGTTAGCCACCATTTCTTACCCCCCACCCTACTTCTGTTGCTACTATCTATTCCTATTTTCCACATGGACCAGGCCAGCTGAAGAATAATATTAATATTTGCCAGACATAGAAAATTTCTTAGTTGTGTGAGATGTTTTGAAAACAACAAACCATCATGAGAATACCGTATGGAGATTCATTGGGAGGCCTTGCTGTGTATTTTTTATTATCTGCTGACGTTTCGGCTTACATTGTAAGCCATCTTCATGGCTTATGAAATATAATATCATTAGAAAACATGAGAACAGCAAAAAATATAAGATTTACATTATTATTATCAATAATAATAATATGCTGCGGTATTTAAAAAATTTCACCAAACCTAAAAAGAAAATATAAATGTGAGTGTGTGTGTTAGTCAATCTACCTATTTGTCTCTTCGTGCTTTAGTATCCGCAATAATTAAAATAATGAAACCAACTTCGGTACTTCGCCTTCTTTTTGCAAGCTATTTATTAAGTTTAATAATTAGAAATTTTAATATCCATTTATTATAAGAACTACGAGAAGTTTGTATNGTAACATGTTCCATGTCAAATTTAATTTAATAAAACTTATATTCAATGACATTTAAACAACAAACAAATATTATGAAAGATATTTCAGAATGTAATTTCGAGTACTTAGCGGCCTAATTTTTTTTTTTTAAACTATAGAAACTCTTCGCGTATAAACCCTTCAAATAATTAATTTTTCGGTAAAATTGAATGAGTAAAAGAGGGAGTTCAGGGGGAAACCCAAAATGTATAATCGTAATATTTTTGCCCCTATTTGAATTAATAAAAAGTTAAAAGGACATAATAGGGGTAACGTTTGTGTATAATAAAGATTTAGAAAAAATTATTTTTAAGGAAAAAATTCACGAATGTAAGTACAATAGGTATACATGGAGATGAGCTCTTCCTCCACTCTCCCTACCCGGTCAGTCTAGAGCGAACCCCAGTAATTTACTCCGTCTTTAATGGAACTTGGAAAAGCTTCTTATATTACGAAGCTCCTGCAAGACATTCTGACTATCTGACGCTTGAAAATAGGCTGCCTATAAAAAGAAATATGTCATTACGAGGTTCTCATCAATATTTTCTTTTTTCTCATCAAGGTATTTTCTTTTTTTTATCGCTTCCTTTATATCCAAGTCATTAATTAATATCAGCCAACCATAAGTACGTCTAGAACTCATCAGGCTCCAGCCTTTTTGGATATTACCTCATCAATCTTAATAATGATGAATTAAATGTTCTTACATGATATATTATCAATCTTAACATTAAAAGTTATTATGTATTGCCAAAAAAATTTAGAGTGGTCATCAATAACTAAAAATATCTATCAGAAAAAATAAATATTGTTATATTGATTCAAAAGGAGTTTTTTTTACCGCAGAAGTTATTGGTAGATGTTTTTATGTTGGGGGTTCGCTACCTTGGTCGAACCCCAACAAAAAAACTTACTAATCATTATATTGGTTAAAAGTGTGTTTTGCTTAATTTTTACTAGATTCAAAATTTCCATACAGATTTTTTTTTGTTTGTTTTAATGTTAAAAATCTTTCCTAACTTCAAGAAATTTATTAATTATTGCTCAATTCATCTTTTATAATAATTTTCTTATTTAGCCTTTATTAATTCAACCACCATCTCTTTATTTACCTATATTAGTAGGAGAAAGAAGATTAATTCATGCATCCACATTATTTGTACACAAGCCAAAAAAAGAATATAAGAAAGAAGTATAATTGAAATTTTTTCTTCAGGTTAAGACATCATACTAAAAATAAATAACTAAGTATAAAGAGAAATGGTAGAATTTTTAAACATTAGGTTCTTTAATTACAAATAAATGAATATTTAAAATTAGTTTTAAAATATTTAAAGAAACTACATTCAATTTTTATGCTGAATTTTTTTTTCTATGTCCCATTCAATTAATTAAGGTCACAAATAAGTAGACCAACTCTTAACGCCCAGTGTAGTCGGACCTTCACAGGTCCATTTTCGTAAGCAGCAACCCTTTTCGAATTTGTATGAAAAATATTTTCTTAATGTTTTCGTACCTTATAATCCGATTGTTTTTTCAAACCTGTAAATATAGATCGCGTAGACTTGAGACACACAGCTTGACTGCGGAGTATCGACGCCGACAACAGTGGAAAGATTAATGATGTTTCACTCAATCTATCAGGTGTCCTCTTAACTCGCCATAAATTTAACAGCAATCTGAGACTAATTACTTCGGAGCTTAAGAAAGAAATATATTGTATGAGAATATACATAGAAAATTTGCAAAATATACGATTCGTTCAATGATATATATCTATATAT